>JAURVB010004253.1:0-10584 GCA_033002965.1 Piper betle
CGAGAATGATAAATTGTCGATAATTAATCGGCCTACTATAAACGATTAAACTAAATCGGAGGATTGTAAGTAATTAATAAAATAAAGATTTTACCTTTACCTTATTAAAGTTAATATTAATTAAGTAAAGTGATTATTTTCATAATGAGTTAGTAAGGTAGAAAATGGGTTATTAAACTATAATCGTGTAAAAATCACAAGCATGAACCTGAATAGCATAATGAAATTAAATAAAGTTCAAAACTTTTATTGAGTCAAATAATTTAAACTAATTGTATTAATAATATTTTTGAATTAGAATAATACAAATTATTTTATAGAAATTAATTGAACAACTTAGTTAATTAAATTGCTATGAATAATGATAGCGATTAAAAAAATTATAACCTGTAAACTAAATCATCAAGATCGTGGTTACGTAATTAATATCTCAAAAGAAAATATAACAATAATAATAATTAGATACTTGTTTATGAATTAATAATTACTTTATTATTTTTTAATTGTTAATTATGATTTAGTAAATTAATTTAAAATGTAAAGTAGGCTATAAATGATTATATCATATAAATAATTTAATATTGAATATTGTTGAATTTTAACAGTGATATATATATTAGTCATTTAGTGGCACGCATTTATGCTCGAATAAAATTATACTTATGTATAATTTTATGTTTTCATTCAGATTAGGATCGTTGGTGATAGCTGCGAGTTCACTTACGATCTATCCAGGTCCGTATAATTATTTGAAATGTTATATTTTTCCTTCTTACCAGACTGGTTGGGCTGAGCTTAGGTTCGACAACCAAATGCCGGAACGCAATGGGGGTCTACGAATTGACTCAGTCCGACACAGGGTCCACACCTTTAAAATTACTATGTTGGAGTCTTGCTCGACTTGAGTATCTGACCGACATGCGCTGAATGCAACCGAGGTCATCTCAATTCAGCACAAGGTAGCACCCCAGAATATATTGAACACCTGACCCCATGACAAAGAGGGGCATACAATGGTGCGCCAAAATGACTCATTATGGACTTGTGATACCGAGAGGTGAGTCCAATGGCAAACATCGGTAACTACAGGCCGTGGGCCACGTAGCATGTGTGCGCATGCATGGGATTGTAGCTGGATGGGGTGACCACCCTCCCAGCATATAATGAGCTCGGTGTAAGCTCGTACTAATGAGCTCGACTTAGTAGTTTTATCACCAACGTGGAATTACCTCAGAAAGTGAACAGCTTTGGACTGAAGAATTAAACTGACTTAGGTTGGTGAATTGATAATAAAAGATTGGTACTTCCTTATAATTCTCTTGTGTTATAAATGTGGCCATGGGAAACGGTCCGAGACTGTAGGAAGGTTATTTTATATTTTGAGAGAACATGATTGATTGTTTTGATTTATATTATATATTGCGCAGACTTAAGATTTATTCTGGAATATTATCTTTACATCAATTATATTTTTAGGTAACACTTGGTCCAGTTCAAGCGGTCGTTACAGGTTGTATCAGAGCCAAGTTTCCCACCAGCTCACATTTTATGACTCAAGTACCTTGTCGAAAAGTCAAATAATTATCTTTTCCCATTGATTGTGTTATTAATTAACAAATTCATTTGCTAATTAACCTATGTCAAAATTGAACAAGAACATGTTATTGAACCATTATGGTTCGATGTTTTAGATGGCAGGCACACGTAAATAGTAAAGCCAATCTGCGTAGTCAAAATCAAACTACCGAGAATGTGTTGGCCTAGATCCTAACGGCCATATCGGGACTAGCGCATGCTTTAGAAAATATAAATTCTATGGTGCATAATATTGTTCAGCAGTTACCAGGAGTGGTAGCATGGGAATGGAGCCTCAAACTCATCAGTGGGTCCCAGAATCACCCCGGATGGTGGTCAGGGAAGTGCCCAAGGGCGGTCAGGGTTAGCTGACCCGGGCGAGCAAGGGGAGCTTCCAATCCCTGGGCCACCAGTAGTTTGACAAGTGGTGCCACCAGCTGTTGTTGATAGTGACCGATTACACTGTGGAAAATTTTAGGAAGAATGGAGCTGAAGTATTCATGGGAGGGATCGGTCCAATGAAGGCAGAGAGCTGGATAGACATTACTAAAAAAGCGTTTAGGGCTCTGTCTGTGCCTCACCACCATCAAGTGAGGTTGGCAACATGCATGCTTCATGAGGAAGCATCTTACTAGTGGAAATCCATGGAAAAAGCCATCTTCCATCGACATGAGATTTCTTCCATAACATGGGCGGAATTTGTAGTCAGCTATCCTAACCAAGCAACTCAACTTGCCTATTGTTTGGTGAGGGTTGTAAAGTCTTTTGGCTAGCTTTGTTGAGTCTGAATCAAAAGCCAAAGAGTTGTCCATGATTCTTGTGGTAGTAGAGTTTCCCGATGTATTCCCAGACGAACTTCCAGGATTACCTCCTAAACGGGCAGTGGAGTTTGCCATTGACCTAGCTACCTGGAGCACCACCAATTTCTAAAGCACCATACCACATGGCTTTAGCATAACTCAAGGAGTTAAAGAGTCAACTAGAATAGTTGTTGCAGGCAGGTTTCATCCGACCAAGTACTTCACCATAGGGAGCCCCTATTCTGTTTGTGAAGAAGAAAGATGGAACACATTGGCTGCGTATTGACTATCAATAACTCAATCAAGTGACAGTCAAGAATCGGTACCCCTTCATGAGGATTGATGACTTGTTTGATCAGCTAAAAACATTCGGAGTATTTTCTAAGATAGAGTTGCGGCCTGGTTACCACCAGTTGCGACTAAAGGAATCAGACATATAGAAGACAACTTTCTGAACTCGGTATGGACATTATGAATTTCTGGACATTATGAGTTTTTGGAGTCACTACTTGTATGGAGCCCAGTTATAGTCAGGCCAAAGATGGTAGAGAAGCAACTAAAAAAGTGAAACTCATTCACCAAAGACTTAAGGGAGCTTAGGATTGACAAAAGAGTTATGCTAATAGTCGCTGGAAGGACCTAGTGTTCAAAGTTGGGGAGTTTGTATACCTTAAGACATCTCCTACTAAGGAGGTGATCAGATTTAAAATATCGGGGAACTTGAAGCCAAGATTCATATGACCATTTCCAATCCTGGATCGAGTTGGAAATTGTGCATATAGACTAGCATTACCACCAAGCCTCGTTGGAGTACACAATGTTTTCCATGTGTCAATGCTAAAGAAATATGTACGAGATGAAGATCATATCATCACCAAATTTGAAGAGTTAGAGCTATAATCATACTTAACCTCTGAGGAAAAGCCGATCCGCATCCTGGTAAGAAAAATAAAGACTCTCAGGAACAAGGAAATTCCTTTGGTAAAAGTATTGTGGAAAAATCTGGGATCAAAGGAAGCTACATGAGAGACTGAACAAGAAATGGCAAAGAAATACCATAGCCTATTTGGGGCTATGATTCTCATTATTATAATAGCATGAACCGATACTGAAGACATAAAATTATATCATGAGTATCCTGTTGTCGTTATAATATTTCGGGGATGAAACATTTCTACGTTGGGAGAGATTGTAAAGACTGTGAAAATAATAATAATAATAATAAATAATAATAATAATAATAATAATAATAATAATAATAATAATTGAGGACGAAACATCCGGAAAGGACCTAACGTAGTTCGGGAAGGACCGAACATATTATATTCTATACCCGGTTAATTCTACCTAGTTAATTATTCACCCATTATAATATTTACCCTGTTAAATGAAATACGGGTGTAGGGGTGTTTTCACATACCCTAGCCGTCATTTTCATTTTTATAAATTTTGAAAGAGGACGTCATATTTCACATACGGGTGTAAGGGCGTCTTCCTCACCTTAGCCACCTAGTTATCCTCTTCCTTGCCGGTGTTTCTTCCTTGCTTGGGTATCCTTCCTATCTCCCTCTTCTTAATTTTCTTGCATGCATATTCTTTTTAATTGATAGTAAGCTTGTTAATCATGTAACTAAAGTCTCAAATCAACAAGAAAGAAATGAACTAAGCTAAGCTGGAAACTGAAATCCCGTCCATGGCTGACGGGTGCAAATTGTTGGCGAGATGAGCAACTGTAAACAAGTTTGTAAGGCTTCTCCTCACACCCCCGATGACCCCTCTGGTTGCTGGGTCGAAGGGATGGCTCGCCATGTCCCTTGTTTCCAGTGGGTGGCAGAATTGCAGCTGTGAGTGGGCGGAGTTGCAAGGGTGGCGGAAGGGACGACGTTTTTCTGAAACAGACGCTGTCATAGCAGCTTCAGAGGGTAGATGCTTGGCCTTGATGTTGGGTCCTCATGCTGGGAGAAGGGAAGTAATGATGTTGGGTCCTCATGCTGCTGGCCAGACAGAGTCATCTTGCAGTCCTAGCGATGCTTGTAACAACCCGCCTGAATAGGATCGGGTGTTACCTAAAAATATAATTGATGTAATGATAATATTCTAGAACATGAATATTAATACAGCAAATAAGTCTGACAATATATAAATCATAAAAATAAAGCATGTTTTCTAAAATATAAAATAACTGTCCCATAGTCTCAGACCGTTTCCATAGCCGCACTTATAACACAAGAGAATAATAAGAAAGTCCAATTTTATTATCAATTCACCAAACCTGGGTCACTTTTATTCTTCAGTCCAAAGCTGCCCACATGTGGTGGCAATTGAGCGTTAATGATGAAACAACTAAGCCGCATAATTAAATGAAACATGTCAATAAAATCCCAATTATTCTTTCAAGAGACTTTTAATTGTTATGAGCCTATGCTGAGGTCGTTATTTGCTGGGAGGGGTGGCCACCCCATCTAGCTACCATCCTATGCATGCGTACACACGCTACGTGGCCCACGGCCTTTAGTTACCGATATTTACCATTGACTCACCCTCTCGGTATCACAAGTGCATAATAAGCCTATTTACGCCACTGCACGCTGTCACCCCTTTCTTCCTGGGGGCATGCATTCAATCTTTCAGGGGGTGCTGCCCTACCGAGTTGAGTCGACCTGGTTGCGTTCCAGCGCATGGTGGTCAATACTCAAATTGACCAAGACTCTAGCATAGTAATTTTAAATGGCGGCCCCATGTCGGACTGAGGTAATTCCTTGACCCCGATTGCGTTCCAGTGCATGGTGGTCGAATCTGGGCTCAGGCCAACCAGGGCTACCAACAAGGGAAAATACAATATTTTAAATAATTATATGGACCTCGATAGTTTGCAAGTGAACTCGCAACTGTGACCAACGATCCTAATCTAAACGAGTACATAAAATTATACATAAGTATAATTTTACTTGAGTACAAATGCATGCAACTAAATGCTAATATATATATATATTAAAATTTGACAACATAAAATGTAACAATTCAAAAATATTAAATATTAAATTCTCAACAATCTAGTGAGATAAGTAATTATTCATGTGACATAATCATTTAAGCCCTACTTTACATTTTAAATTAATTATCCAAATCATAATTAATACTTAACAATTGATAAAATAATTATTAACTGATGAACAAATATTTAATTACTATTATTAGTTTATTTTCCATTAAGATATTAATTACTTAAACTCGGTCTTGATAATGTAGTTTACGGTATTAAATCTTTAATTAATTAAGTTATTCGATTAAATTATTTAAAATAATTTATTTTATTCTAATTCGAAGATATTACTAATACAATTATTGTAAATTAATCAACTCAATAAAGTTTAGAACTTTTTTAATTTTCAATATGTTATTTAGGTTCACCGCTTGTGATTTTTACCCGATCATAGTTTAATGACCCATTTCTGCCTTACTAACTCATTATTAAAATAATCACTTTATTTACCTAATATTAAATATGGTAAAGCTAAGACCTTTATTTTAATAATTACTTATAACCATCCAATTTAATTTAATCGTTTGTAGTACACACTAGCGATGTGTTCGCGTCGCCAATTCCACCACCGGCGAGCGTTGCCACCTCAATTGGGTGGTCGCCTCGACACCCTCGACCCCCCATTGACCTTCCCTAGCTAGATTGGGACCCATCGCCACCTAGGATGGCCAGATTTCTTCACTCATCGTCATCGCTTCTATATTTTGTCGTCGTCGCCTTTATTTTTGCATTTACTACCCTAAGCCGGCCTCCACACATGTGAGATCGGCCATACACTAATCAACGAAGAGAGTAGGATCATCTTCCGACGCCAGAACGACCGGCGCCATTGATTCCCAACGAAGCTTGCCCATGATTTCCTACCTTGCCAAACTGGAGAACTCGTCGGCCATGGATTTGAGTCGTGTAAAAATTAGTTTGTTTCTCCTTAAGTTCCCATGACTATTAAAACGTATTATCAATTAAGATTAATGTAATTTTGACAACAATTTATAACATTAAAATCAACTATTATTAAACAGATCACGATATCCACCAAGAAACAACAAAATAAATGAACAGTGATGTCTAAATATGAACTTTACGTGCTTGCCATTGGAAGAAAGTAAGAAGAAAAGAAGATAGGGGAAGGTACCAAACCAAGGAGGATGCTCGCTCTGGCAGGAAGAGGAGAAGAAAATGCAAATGAAGGCTTAGGTGGAGGGCGTCCTTCATAAAATAAAATGACATGACGGCTAGGGGTATGTGAAAACACCCTAATCCTCGTATTTCAATTAACCGGGTAACTGGGTAAATAATAAAATATAATAATTAAACTGGTAGAGAATATAATATAATTAATAATATTAATTCTCCAACGTTCAATCCTTCCCCGACCGAGTCGATTTTTTTTTTCTCACGGTATTTACTGTGCTATTGGCTAGGAGTTTCGCGAATTGGTGCAGAACGTGATTCACCTTGGATAGTTGCTGTAATGCACGAGCTTTATGCTTCTAATTGGATTGGTAGGGAAGGGAGGCAGTTGATGGAGTCACGAACTGGTTTTGGGTTGTTGAAGAAGACGTCATAGATCTGGTTTTTGGTGAAGACGTGGGGAGAACGGTCCTCTTCCCCTTGCGTCTGCCCATCCTTCGTGTTTTGATGCTGGCTTGAGGTTGTTGAACATCTAAATGGTAGCAAGGTGCAAGAAAGAAGTGGTATTGAGGCTGGGGGAAGAAGTACGAAGCTGTTTTTGAAGAAGAGGAGAATGGCGACGGGAAGAAGAAGAAGAAAAGGAAGGGTGGCAAACTTGAAATACTACTTGACTCGACGTGGCTTGAGTTAAAATAATACTAACTTGTAATAATCCTTTAAAAATAATCATTTTAATGGGTTATGGGTAAAGTTACTAAACTAATTAATTATCGTACGAAATCGCCACGAATAAAATTACAGTAACGATAAACAGTCGATAATTAATCGGCATACTATAAGCGATTAATTTTAAATCGTATGATTATAAGTAATTGATAAAATAAAGATGTTACCTTTGCCATATTAAATTTAATATTAGATAAATAAAGTGATTATTTTAATAACGAGTCAGTAATGTAGAAAATGGGTTATTAAAATATAATCGTGTAAAAATCACCATCGTCGAACCTAAATACCATAATGAAAATAAATAGAGTTCGAAAGATTATTTAGTTGAACAATTTAAAATAATTGTATTTGTAATATAATTGAATTAAAATAATACAAATTATTTTAAATAATTTAATCGAACAACTTAATTAATTAAATTGTTATGAATAATGATAGTGATTAAAAAAAATTATAATCGTAAACTAAATCATCAAGATCGTGATTAAGTAATTATCATCTCAAAGAAAATATACTAATCATTATATTAAATACTTGTTTATGAATTAATAATTACTTTATTATTTGTTAAGTGTTAATTATCATTTAGATAATTAATTTAAAATGTAAAGTAGAATTTAAATGATTATGTTACATGAATAATTTAATATTTAATATTGTTGAATTTTAATGGTGATATACATTTAGTCATGTAGTGGCATGCATTTCTACTCGAATAAAATTTTACTTATGTATAATTTTATGTTCTCGTTCAGATTAGGATCGTTGGTCATAGCTGCGAGTTCACTTACGATTTATCAAGGTCCGTATAATTATTTGAAATGTTGTATTTTCCTTCTTGGCAGCCCTGGTTGGGCTGAGCCCAGATTCGACTACCATGCGCTGGAACGCAATCGGGGTCAAGGAATTGACTCAGTCCGACAAGGGGCTGCACCATTAAAATTACTATGTGGGAGTCTTGGTCAACTTGAGTATCTGACCACCATGTGCTGGAACGCAACCGAGGTCGACTCAATTCGGCACAAGGCAGCACCCCCTGAAAGATTGAACACCTGACCCCATGCCGAAAGGGGCAACAGGGTGTAATGGCACAAAATAGCTCATTATGCACTTGTGATACCGAGAGGGTGAATCAATGGCAAACATCGGTAACGATAGGCCATGGGCCACGTAGTGTGTGTGCGCATGCATGGGATGGTAGCTGGATGGGGAGGCCGACCCTCCCAACATATAACGAGCTCGGCATAGGGTCATAACAACTAAAAGACTCTTGAAACGATAATGGGGATTTTATTTACTTGTTTTATTTAATTATGCAGCTTAGTAGTTTTATCACTAACACGGAATTGCATCCGCAAGTGAGCACCTTTAGACTGAAGAATAAAAGTGACTTAGGTTGGTGAATTGATAATAAAAATTGGACTTCCTTATTATTCTCATGTGTTATAAATGTGTCTATGGGAAACAGTCCGAGACTGTGGGACGGTTATTTTATATTTTAGAGAACATGTTTTATTGTTATGATTTACATTATATATTGCTAGACTTATTTGATATATTTCATGATTTATATTATATATTGCCATGACTAATTTGCAGTTTTTCAATTCATTTTCTAGAATATTATTGTTACATCAATTACATTTTTTAGGTAACACCCGGTCTCAGTCTCGGGCGGCTCGTTACACTTTTAAGTAACTATCCGCGTCGAACTCCTGTTCTGCACCAAGATGGGACTCCTAGCCAGCAGCATCACCGGGACTGCAAGGTGAACTCCGTCCACCCAGCAGCACCACCGGGAACTCTTCTCTTCTCCCTGCACAACAACCCAACGTCAAGGCCAAGCGCTGTGAGCATGCACGGCGTGAGCCTTGGCCAGCAAGCTGGTATAGATGTCTGGAATTCCTCCACAGCGTTGCTCCCTACAACTCTGCCCATAACCACCTGTAATTCCGCCACCACTTAGAAACCTGGGACACGGAAAGCCCTCCCTTCAACCCAGTAGCAAGAGAGGACGTCGGGCTTGTGAGGGAAGCCTTCCAAACATTTTTATGGTCCCCCATCTTGCCAAAATTTCAGACTACTCGGCCATGGACAGGATTCCAGTTTTCAGTTTTGTTATTGTTGTTTATTGTTGATTTCAGACTTTAATTCTCATGTTTATAGAGCTTACTATCAATTAAAAAGAATATGCATGCAAGAAAATTAAGAAGAGGTAGATAGGAAGGATACCCAAGCAAGGAAGAAGCACTGGTAAGGAAGAGGAGAACTAGGTGGCTAAGGTGAGGAAGATTCCCCTTACACCAAATATGACATCCTCTTTCACAAATATAAAAATGAAAATCACGGCTAGGGTATGTGAAAACACCCTTACACCCATATTTCATTTAACCGGGTAACCAAATAGAGATTAAAATATAGCCGGGTAACCAAGTAGAGGAGAAAATATAATAATCATATATTAATAATAATAATAATAATAATCCAACGTTTGATCCTTCCCGGACTGAGTCGAATATTTTATTATATATATATTTTTTCATAGTGTTTACAGGTTATCACCAGTTGCGAGAAAGGAGTTAGACAAACAAAAAACAGCTTTCCGAACACGATATGGACATTATGAGTTTCTTGTTATGCCTTTTGGTCTAACAAATGCACCGGCGGCCTTTATGTCACTAATGAACACAATATTTCACGCATACTTGGACAAGTTTATTATCGTATTTGTGGACAACTATCTGGTCTATTCAAATAATGAAGAAGAGCATGTGAAGCACCTATCCATTACTCTTCAAATTCTGAGAAACACCAAATTTCGCCAAGATCTCAAAATGTGGCTTCTAGTTGAAGGAGGTAAACTTCCAAGGTCATATTATCTCAAAGGCTAGAGTTGCAATGGATCCATCTAAAGTGAAAGCAGTCACTGATTGGCCGCAACCTAAGTCAGTCACTGATATCAGAAGATTTCTTTGTTTAGCGGGTTACTATAGGAAATTCATTAAAGAATTCTCCTTACTAGCATCGCTGATGACCAAACCCACAAGGAAGGGTGACAAGTTCGAATGGAGTAGTAAGTGTGAGGAGAGTTTCCGGTCTCTAAAGAAGAGTCTAACAACTGCACCAATCTTGAGATTGTCAAATGATAATGAAGGATTCGTAGTTGTAACAACCTGCCTTTTATCACAACGTTGTGGGCCTAGTTGGCCATGTGTTACTCAAAATTAAGCAAATATGTCTAACATTTTTATCAAAAACATATAATGATTCCACAGTCTTGGACCGTTTCCCAGCAATACATGC
>JAURVB010004254.1:0-10737 GCA_033002965.1 Piper betle
TCTCCATTTTGAGATCACCCGCAACCATCATCATGGTAGGGATCGCCACCGGTGATGTCGCCGCACCTGGCTGCGATACCACCTCTTTTTGGCCATTGGCATTTTTCGGCGACCCCAACCGGTTTGCTCGGGTCACGTACGCCTACCCACATTTGCATCCACGTCCGCCTGGCCCTGGCCGATCTTGTTCACCAGCCCGCCAGCCCTTGTCCGTGTCCACTAGCCCATGCTCATCTCCACCCAACGAATCAAGCCCATTTTCCAATTGACTCAGACCAAGTTGGTTTAGCTCAATTTAGTCTAGTTCTGCTCGGTTCGGTCGTTCTTGCATCTATTTTAGTCATTCTTGCACCGTTTTCAGTAATTCGCTATGTTAGTTTAGATGCATATTTGTTCGTACAATTTCAATGACATGCAAGTATACATGGTCAAAACAAGTAATATAATGATAAATTCAAGTATTGTCCCACTGAGAGAAGAATTTCCTTATGTTAATAGTATAAAATAGAACTAAGAGTAAAACAACAACAAGAAAAAGATTTAGTTTTAGATAAAATTTATTCTAAAGTCGAATTTCCCTTAACATGAAATTAATCTTCATCAATCTTACTCTTATCTTCTATTCCCTCGGATTGTCAATCTAGGATAACTATATGACATGGTGGCTCCCACTCCTTCGTGCTTCTATTATTTTTCAATTTCTATCCTCAGTGATAATTGATTAATCAACAAAATAATGCATTAAAATTTGCCTTACAATCGCATATGAGGTTGCGTATCTTCTGACCACAACGACAAAGAAGTCAAAAGACTCATCGTATGATGAATTATCAATGATTAATCTAATTAATTTCTCCCAAAATCTAAAACCTTATGATCTAAGAAATAGGCGGTCAATCTATTCTTAGCATTAAGAACATGATATTTCAAACAAACAGGGTGAATAAAAGAGTAAGAGGTTGAAATGACTTCAATTAAATCATATTACGTTCAATTCTTCTCTTGAACGAAATACATGATTACTCCATAATAAAAATAGAAAACAGTATAAAAAAGAAACTACTTTTCATTATAAAAGGGAAAGAATTACAAAAACTAGAACTACTTATAAGCCAAAAGTTGAGATATATCAAACAACAAATGACCACCCATTTATATAGAAGATGAGATAGCCATTAGATACATGAATTCAAAGAGGGTGTTCACAAATCGACGTAGACTAATTAATTATGATGTTCATTCAAATCTTCAACTCCTCAACATACTCAAATGCACCCAAAATAATGTACATCCATATTCATCGAACTTTGTTAACTCCATAAATTATAGCCATTGAGTGGCCATGACCTTTCAATTCCAAAACGTAATTTGCTTCATCTTTTTCTCCATTAAAATTCCAAACATATCTCATAAAATATTAATTAACTAGAATAAAATAAGAAATATCACCTAATTAATAATATTTATACCTTGGAAGTACAAAATTATATTAAAAATATGGATAAATTTTGTATACTTTAAACTCTTAACAATATTCACATGATTTAACATGTATGGATGTTATGATTATTTTTATTGATTTATTTATTTATTGATTATTATTATTTATTTCTTGTTATTTGTCTATTTATTGATTATAATACATGTTTATATGATTATTTATTATTAAGAATGATATATTTACTTATTAATATTAGTCTTATTAATGTTTATTAAATTATATTTATTTATTTATCTATTTTCTTGTTCGCGTGTATGTTATGATTTATTTCTATTTAATTATGTATTCTTGCATTGTATAACTATGATATTATTATTTTCATGATTAATGAGTATTAACTATTTTCTTATTTATTTATTTATTAAATTATTATTTATTTTATTATTTTATTATTTATATGTTTACTAGCACGAGTATATATGATATTTACTCTTGTTTACCCATGTATTCATATAGTATAACTATATTATTATTTTATGATTAGAGTATTATTTATGTTCATGTATTTATTAATTATATAATTATCTATGAGTAGATTTCCTTGTTTATTTATTTTTTATTATTATTTTTTATTATTTTTTATTATTATGTCTCGAATTGTGTGCCACTTGTTTACTTATAGGTTTGTTAACACTATTTTCTTTATTAGGATGTATCAATGATATGAGCACACACCACGAGCATGCATCATATAGAGGCATCGATATTTTACTTAACAATAGGTTCCGATGTAGGTTACGGAGTTCGAGCTCACCGTAAATGTGTTGATGTTCTTGAAGCTTGGACCACAAGTCCGTAGGACTCTCTCTCTCTCTCTTTGCTTAACTCCTTTCGTGTTGAGTTTAACTGTGTTTTAGATATTGGACAACATCGATGGCATTTTATCATATCCCTCTTATGTCGAGCCATTTAGTTGTATTTTCTACACATGTTTAATGAAACTATGAGGATAAGATCCCTTTTAGTTTTCGAACTGAAGCTCCAAAAATATATGATATAAGCCTCTTCCCTAAACTAATTATATAAGTACACGCATTTTTATAAATTTCACGAATAAGAGAGTGAGTAGTATGGAGATATGTATGAACTGCACTAGTACTCCTTCAAACCTTGTGGTAGTGAGGTGTACGAGAGTATTGCATAACGCAACATATTTCCAGAATTTGTGGCACTAACTTAATTGTTCCCTTTGCCACCCGAGTACTGTGGCAGGTGTAATATGGAGGATGTAAGGGTGTAAGCGTTGTATGTATGAATATGAATATGAATATTTGCCCTGCATGCGAGCTGACACTTTGAAGTATGTTTGCTTACCGCCTAATGAGGCAATTTTGAAGTTTCGTAAATTTTCGTGGGTAATGGAATACCCATTTGCTAGTTTTACTAGTTATTTTTCAAACCAGTAACACTCGTTACTAACGTTTTTCATATTATATATGTTGGTCTTATAATCCTAAGTCGACTTTGGTGGGAGGACAGATAAACGTTACACACACTTGAGCTTGGCGAAATTATTTCTTTCTTACTCTTATTTATATTTGATGTGTTTTGACATGTATTTAACAATGTCTTTCATTCTCATAATACCAAGAAGGTTATTTTGATCTATTGTATTGATCAAGTCGTACCAACCAATAACTTTAAATATGATTCGACTCAATCGTAACATTTCTTATTCAGTTCTTAGGTGAACCGAAATTGAGGTTGTTACAAGGAAGGCTTGGTGGGGGCTCCTAAGGGGTTAGAAGTGCAAGCTTCTTTGGTGCTTGAAGGGAGCTTGAGAATGAAGGTTTGTAAGTGCAAGATTCTCTAACACTTGGTGCTTGTAAAGTAGGTCTTGTGGTTCTCTGTAAGTTATACAAGTTTGGTTGCCATAGTGAAGCTACGAAGACCTACTCACCAAAGGACTTAGTGGGATAGAAGAGATGACATACCAATTGAGAACCTTTTGAGAAAATTATTGGAGCCCACTCTCATCTCCATTTGTGTGCTTGTACTTTTAATTCATTCACTTGTTTTCACACTTACTTAACACCTTTGTGTTTGACTAGATCGCTATTGGGAGTCAAGTACTATCTAGTTCTAGGCCACTTTACTACTTGTATAGTTTTGACTTGTTCTCCAACACAAGTAACAACTTTAAATTGAATTTGTTGTGCCTCACATACACACTTACTTGCCTTGTCTATTCTTGTTTGTGCTTAAGTGATTATCATTTCATTGTGCTTAAATCATTTCCGTTATTCATTGTCTACTTGTAATTTTTATAAGGCTCTAAGTATTGTGATGATCTAACTATTTATGATAAGTGTTTGTAGTTACCTCTCACCCACATTTGGTTGCATTCAATTAATATCACAATCTAGTTGGAATAAGATGGACAACTCACCTTCCAACAACTCAAGAGATGAACTCCAAGAGACCTTTGAAGCACTATATGAAGAATTAATTAAATGGCCAAGAGGAACATGGAGTTCAAGAATTTTATCCAAAAGGTAACTTTGGAGAAGGAGGCCCTAAAGCAAAGGGTGACATCTATGGAAAATGAAGTGACCTCACTCCGAAAGGAACTTGCAAGGCAAAAGGAAGAACACACAATGCTTCTTAAGGAAAATGAGGACTTGCTCAAGAGTGTTCATAAACCCCTAAATGTTCCTCACTTGGCTAGATCTCGAAAGAGGGACTCTACACTCAAGAGAAAGTCTTGCTTTCAACCATCTACCTCTACATCTCTATCTTGCCATGCTTGTGAAAAAATGGGTCATATCTCTATCATGTGTAAGATAAAGGATCAATTGCTAATTGAGTATGTAGATGGAGTGCCTAACGAGAAGGTGGCCGAAGCCAAAATAGAATAATCAACATGTCCAAGAGTTAGCATCTTCAAGAGGCTAAAACAAATAACTATCACTAAGGACCAAGATAAATGTTTGAAGACCTCACGTACAATAAGAATGAAGAAGGGAGGAAGAAAGGTTGTCAACAAGCAAAGAATGGGTTCAAACAATAGTAGACACCATCCTTCTAAATTCAAGAGTTCCCCAAGTAAGTGCCAACACATAAAGAAGGATCCTGTGGTGAAAAATTACAAGGCGCAAAAGGAGATCAAGAACAAGGATGTCACAGGAGAAATATCAAAGGCTTTAGGTTTCCTATCAATTGGTAAAACTCTTTCAAGAACCTTTGGTAATTATAAATCAAAATATGATTTTGGTCCCTTCACACCTTAGTTTTATAGATTGGTTTCAAGTGATTTCCAAAATTATTTTTAAAGGGCAAAATTGGGTTTGAAATCAATGTGATTTGAAACAAAAAGTATTTCAAAATCCCACTTACTGCGATGTTTTATTGAAGCTCCATAAGTAACTATTTATTTTGGAACTTCCAATTTATACACATTTAAATGGGGGACGTTTTCAAAAAGGATATTTCTGATTTGAGAATAGTCATCTCAATTGCTCTTCACATCCACAAAATGGAATTCGAGTTTGGGAAAACTTAAATTTGTGATCATATTTTTCTTCCCCACATTCACTTGGTGATTGGTTGTGAGTTCGGTTGACCAAACCTCTGGGTAGAAGTTTCATTTTAAAAGAAGAGGGAGTTTGGTTGACGATCAATCAATTGTTAGAGTACCAAGCTATATGTGAAGCTGAGGAAGCTACTTTTATATACGAGAGCCTCCACAAACTATTGGGATCGTGTTTTGATAATTATTATGCAAGGATTATTAGAAATAAGTTATAAAGGATACATGATCATGGTAAAGTTAGTGAGAGTTAAGCATGTATATACAACTTTTTCCCTTGTAATAATTTGCTTATTGAGATGACCTAGGGAGAGAGTAAATATGTATAATATGTATATGCCTAGCAGAGTGTGCTCATATGTAGGGGGAGTTATGAGTGCTTAGAGCTTAGTCATTTCATGAGCTTGAAATTGTAATAATTAATTGAATAAAATAATTAACTCATACAAGGATTAGCAATTCCTTATTCATTATAAGTTGCATGACATGAGAATTTCAAGTATAGCATTCCATGGCATGATATCTTGCATTGTTTGTTGTATTAACACTTGTGTAGTGTAAAGTAATGAAGAGGCAAGGGATGAGCTTGAAGACTTAAAGAGTTGAATATCTACATCCCAAGATCAAGGAATGCTTTATTAGGATTGATACCAACTACTTGGAGTGCTCACAACTTATTGGAGTTGTCTTCATCAAACAAGGTCTCAATAGATGTGTTGAACCTTGCTTTGATAAAACAACATTGCAAGTTTTCTAGGAACAACTATTGGATTCCATACACCATCAAATGAATCAAGATCATAAAGACTCCAAGTAAAGAAAAAAACCATGCAACCATCCAAAGATTGAAGATTGAAAAATGGAATGAAGCGTTGTAGTTGAGGACACTTCAGCCAGCGTTTAGTGAGGACTTCAGCAACTAAAGCATGGATGTGCAGACTAAGGAGAAAGGTGTTTCAACCTTCAATTGACTTTCATTCATGCGTTCGGCAACCAAAGACGTAGAACATGGTGAGAAGCCTGTAGAAATTGACTTTGGCTACCCTTCAATTAAGGGTTCGGCAACAAAAGACAAAAGATGTGAAGTTAAAGTCGCGGAGCATCAGAGTTCAACAAACCTTTGACTACTGAATGGATCTTTGGTAAAACTTTGAAAACCGATTGTGAAGTTCAGAAGCTCACAATAGATGGGTGAAGTTTCAAAAGGTGGTTCACATTCAATCCGGGGTTCATCAGGCAAGGATTAGGTTGGAAACCATAGGGCTAATGTGGCGTAGAAGAATCAGAAGTTAAGGAAATTTCGATCAAAGTTCGGTCATACATTTAGTAGTCGAAGCTGATGTGGCTAATGTTAAGTGAACATTCGGTTAGCATTCAGTCAATTATTCGGAAGCCGATCATTTTTAAAAAGTTTCCAAAACTAGCTATTGGAAAAAGTAAAAGGAAGGATTCAAATCACAATAGCTCCTATTTTGAGAAAAGCTATGAAAGCCTATAAATAGGGCCCTAGAGAGTGTGTTTTGGACACTTCTTGCTGTAGAATAAATCCCTAGTTAATGAACCCCTAGACTCCCTTGATGAGAGCTAGGATGTTTAAGCTTCTGTTAGGATTGGCATGACCTATTAACTTATATTCTTAGGTAATTCATTGTGTAACCAAAGAGAGATCTTGTATGTGAGAAATTATTCAAGGTGCTTGAGCTTATTTGTAAACTCTCACGGTGTTTATAGTGCATGAGCATCTTGCCCAGAGGAGGAGAGTATTTGGAGAGAGGACCCCCTTGGCTCATGGTATGAACTTGTGAAGGGAGTGTAATTTCAAAATGGTGGTTGGTCCAAGGGTGTTTGGAGTTGGTTGTAAGACTCATAACAATTGGGAGGTACATGAAAAGGAAGGCTTATAGCTTGCAAAGTTCGATATCATTCGGTGTTAGAGAATGAAGGCTTGTTAGAGGCTCCTAAGGGGTTAAGAGTGCAAGTTTCCTTGGCGTTTGAGGAATGTTTAAGAATGAAGGTTTGTAAGTGAAAGATTCCCTAACACTGGGTGCTTGTGAAGGTCTTGTGTTTGTTTATAAGTTGTACAAGTTTGGTTACCATACTAAAGCTACAAAGACCCACTTACCAAAGGACTTATTGGAATAGAAGAACACATACCCATTGAGAGCCTCTTAAAGAATTATTTGTGCTCTCTCCCTTTTCCTTCCATTTGTATGTTTGTGCTTTTAATTCATTCACTTATTTACACACTTACTTAACTCCCTTGTGTTTGAGTATATCACTATTGGGAGTTAAGTACTATCAAGTTTTAGACCACTTTGCTAAATAAATTGTTTTGACTTATTCTCTACAAACAAATTACCTTTAAGATACAATGGACAAATGAACTATCAACAAACAAATTACTTCCAAGTATACAATGGGCAAAGCTATTCTATACAAATGCAGTAATAAAGAATTCTTTCTCGATTTGTATTTGAAGGAATCTATCTCAATTTATTAGAATGTCAAGAACTTTGACAAGTCTTATTAAAATCGCAAAGTAATCTCTATTAAAAAATCTAGGAGAAATCAATAAAAAGAAGAAGGTGCTGAGGAGCGTGGGAAAACTTCGCTCAATAAAAGATAAAATAAAAAACACATTGAAGCGGGGATAAAATAACCGCTTACCCGACCACCCAATTTACGTGCTTTTTTGTTAATCGCAATGGACGTGCTTTTAAACCAACAAATTATAGCTACCAAGAAATTGGAAAGCCCACGATCTTTTTTTAACCAAGCAGAAAGTCCGCAATCAAAAACCTCCCGTTAGGCTATCCACCAGCACATACAGATATAAAAGCCCATGTTAGAGCAAGAAACTAAGCCCGTTAGAAAAAGAAACTAATAAAGCCCAGCCCAACTTCAAAACTTTTATCACCATCAATCACCTCCTGCTTCTTCTCCAACGAGTTCAACGACTGTCATTCTTTTTCTCTTATGCAAAAAAACTGGTGAAGCAAAAAATGTTGCTTCCCATATACCACACTCGCCTTACTCTGTCGGCAACAACCACCCTAGACTCCTCAAACTCCTCCCTCAAACCCATATCCTGCCTAAACCCTAGATTCCGGACCCCCAAGACCCCCAACTCCTCTCCAAATCTGCCATCCAGAGGATAACCGAGAAGCTCCAATCCCTCGGCTACGTCTCCCCTGACGTAGACCATGGCCGCCCCGAGCTCGGCCCCGACTCCCCCGGCGACATCTTCGTGTCCCGCCCCCGCCTGCGGGGCGCGTCGGCCACACCGTCGACGGCAGCTGGACCTCCCCGACCAACCCCTGCCGCTGCCCGGGGCCGGGCCGGCCTTCGCCAACTTCTTCAAGATCAAGAGACAGATGGACGACGAGGCGCGGCGGGGGAGGGGCAGCCGACCGCCGCCGGCTCCGTTTCTGGCGGAGGTGACGGTCCCGGCGGCGGAGTTGAGGAGGTTGAGAGCGGCGGGGATACGGCTTGTGAAGCGGCTAAGGTGGGCAGAGCTGGGATCACAGAGGGATTGTGAATGGGATTCATGAGAGGTGGAGACGGTCGGAGTTGGTGAAGATTAAGTGCGAGGATATGTGCAAGACGAACATGAAACGAACCCATGATACTCTAGAAGTAAGCACTTCCCTCTTCGTTTTCATTTTTGTGTCCGACTCCTTCCTTCTAACCCTTTCATTGTGTGTATGTGTTGCAGCGGAAAACAGGAGGTTTGGTGATATGGAGATCGGGGAGTACCATCATTTTGTATAGAGGAGCTAATTATAGGTACCCTTATTTTGCATCATGTGCTAGTGAGGGAGAAGATGATCCTAACCAACTTGAAGATGCAGCATCCTCAACCTTCTTTTCTGATAACATTATTACTCCCACATGTGGGAAACCAAGCAATCCAAATTCGTTGAGCAAAGTGAGTGGCCCATCAATAGTTCATGGTGTGGGTTCTCCCAACAGAGTGAGGTTCCAACTTCCGGGTGAAACCATGCTAGAGGAAGAAGCCGACCGATTGCTGGATGGGTTGGGGCCTCGATACACTGGTTGGTGGGGGTACAACCCCCTGCCAGTGGACGCTGATCTTTTACCGGGTGTTGTTCCTGGCTATAGGAGGCCGTTCCGTCTTCTTCCTTTGGCGTTAAACCGAAGCTAACAGACCGGGAAATGACTATTTTACGAGACTTGGCCGGCACACTACCATGCCACTTTGCGCTGGGTGTGTGTACTAAAGCTAATTACTTAGTCTGCTTCCTATCGATTAGATCGTTTTCCTTATCGTTTCTGTGTTTAGGGAGAAACAAGAACCTCCATGGCATGGCAGCGGCCATGATCAAGCTGTGGGAGAAGTGTGAGATTGCTAAAATTGCTGTTAAAAGAGGACTGCAGAATATGAACAGCGAGTTAATGGCTGAAGAGTTGAAAGTCAGTAATGATGTGATCTTCCTATCTCTAGCTCAATAACATTCCTTGATGTTGTTTCACTATGCCTTTATTTATCTTCAATTTTGCTGAAGTGATCTATAATTTGCCTTCCCTTATTAGGTTTCAGAAAGGGAACAATAGTTATTTTATTCTTCCGTTTTTCTTATGAAAGTTACAGTATTCAATATCCTAGGGTTTCCTTTTCATGCAATGTTCTTTAAGCATTAGTGTAAACGATTTATATCATCTAAGAAAATGTTGTGTGTAGATCTCTTTTATTGCCTTCTTCTTTTTCCAGAAATGTGTGTGGATCTTTGTGATGGTTATTGATATTATGATATTTTGAAGGTTATGAGTTTGTTACTCTTTAGAGTATAATTTGTATGGCTACTAATAAAGCCATTACTGAGTAGTACTTAGATTTCAAGCAATTATGTGCTCTTATAATTTCTTCACTGGCAGTGTATTTATTTGAAGTCCACTGTTGCAGCGGCTCACTGGTGGGACTCTTTTGTCAAGAGATCAAGAATTTGTTGTGTTCTATAGAGGGAAGGATTTTCTCCCTCCTGCAGTTTCTACTGCAATAGAAGAGCGCAGAAAAACTATTTTATATACTGCTACAGAAAGTCATTCTGTAGGCGGAAAGTTGTTAAATGGATACTTTCAAGATAAAAAATCCTCTGTACCTCTTCCTAATAGTGAAATGCATTCCGCAAATAGGGATCTGCAACCTGCCTCTGAACAAAAAGATTAAAAACTTTAGCTTCACGTACTGAACGCATGGAAGCCAAGCTGTTTCAGGTACCTCTTATTGGTGATTGATATTTTTATCTTTTATTTTGCATCTTAATTGTACGGAAATAATTCACGAAAGTTCTATAAAATATTTATGTGTGTGTTGTGTTGATGTTTAAGAAGTTCAGATTTTGATGCTTATCATGATCTTTCCACATGTTTGCAACAGGCAATAGAAAGAAGAAAAAGTGGAGAATCTTCTGGAAGAGCTGGAGCAAGCTGCACATTGTAAGGCCCCTGAAGTCGATAAGGAGGGTATTAGTGAAGAAGAGAGATACATGCTGAGAAAAGTTGGCCTCAGAATGAAGGCTTTCTTGTTGCTGGGTGAGTTAAAAGCATCCCATTGACAAACTTCTGTTGCAACTCATGAAGAAACCAGTTTAAATTTGATGTCAGTTATCACTTCAAAAGGCCTTAATTTTATTCTGTCAGTAAGATTTACTTGTTTCACATTAGAAAGCCGTTCAAACTGATTTTA
>JAURVB010004256.1:0-28086 GCA_033002965.1 Piper betle
GTCTTTGCTTGTACATCATAGCATGCATGTAGGACTACATTAGAACCCACGCATCCCATCCATGCATTTCATGTTTGCTTCTCCATCTTGAGACACCGAGGGCAGATCCGGGTCGGCTTAACCGAACCCAGTAGATTAGCGAACGGTTCGGTCGCCGGTGACATTTCCGGGTCGGTTCACGGGTGAGCCGAAACGGGGTGTTACACCCTCCCCATCGTTGCCCTTGCCACTCAAAGTAAGGCTGCAGATTCAGTAGCATTAGCTGCAATAAGGGCTCGTTGTCATTATGTTAATAAAAAAAGGCTCGGTGGTATGTCAACGAATTGGTCCACTACAGAAACGCAAATAGATGCGTCGAGAGTTCCATACAGATGACTTCTCAATACAATTTCATGTGCTTATTCTTCAATATCGACTATTGTTAGGTAAATAAAATGATTATTTTAATAACAAGTAAGTAATGTAGAAAATGAGTTATTAAACTATAGTCGGGTAGCAATCGCTAGCGTCGAACCTAAAGAAAATAATGAAAATAAATAAAGTTCGAAACTTTATTGAGTCGAATAATTTAAAATAATTATATTAATAATATTTTTGAATAATACAAATTATTTTAAATAATTTAATCGAACAACTTAATTAATTAAATTACTATAAATAATAGTAGCAATTAAAAATTAAAACCATAAACTAAATCATCAAGATCAGGGTTAAGTAATTATCATCGCAAAGGAAAATTAAATACTTGTTTATTAGTATTAATTATTTTATCAATTGTTAGGTATTAATTATGATTTAGATAATTAATTTAAAATGTGAAGTATGATTTACATGATTATGTCACAGGAATAATTAATTATCTCACTAGATTTGTTGATAATTTAATATTTAATATTTTTGAAAATGATATATATATTAAATATTTAGTTGCATGCATTCCTACTCGAATAAAATTATACTTATGTATAATTTTATGTTCTCGTTTAGATTAGGATCATTGGTTGTAGTTGCGAGTTCAAAATATCTAGGTCCATATAATCATTTGAAATGTTGTACTTTCCCTTATTGGCAGCCCTGGTCAGCCTGAGCCAGATTCAACCACCATACGCTGTAACGCAATCGGGGTCAAGGAATTAACTCAGTCAGACATAGGGCCGCACCTTTAAAATTACTACGTGTGCCCATATAATTATTTGAAATGTTATATTATCCGTATAATTATTTGAAATGTTATATTGTTCGTATAATCATTTGAAATGCTGTACTTTCCCTTATTGGTGGCCCTGGTCGGCATGAGCCCAGATTTGACCACCATGCACTGTAACGTAATCGGGGTCAAGGAATTGACTCAGTCCGACACAGGGCCGCACCTTTAAAATTAATATGTGTGTCCATATAATTATTTAAAATGTTATATTGTCCGTATAATTATTTGAAATGTTATATTTTCCCAAACTGGTATAACTATATTAAATGTTGTATTTTTCCAAATTGGTAGCCTTTGTCAGCATTAATCTTAGAATGAGCCGGGAGATGATTTTTAATATCAGAATGAAGTGGAAGACCATGACTAATCTCAAAATGAATTAAGAGACCACCTAATCTCAGAATGAGCTAGGAGACATTTTCTAATCTCAGAATGGCTGGGAGACAATTTCTAATCTCAGAATGAACTGGGAGACCATGACTAATCTCAAAATGAATTGAGAGACCACCTAATCTCAGAATGAGCTGGGAGACGATTTCTAATTTCAGAATGAACTGGGAGACCATGACTAATCTCAAAATGAATTGGGAGACCACCTAATCTCAGGATGAACTGGGAGACGTTTTCTAATCTCATAATGAGCTGGGAGACGACTTTTACTAATCTCAGAATGACCTGAGAGACAAATTACTAATCTCAGAATAACCTGAGAGATAATTACTAAAGACTTGTGTAATAATAATAATTAAAACTAGTGAAATAATAATAGGGATTTTATTGACTTGTTTCATTTAATTATGCGGCTTAGTGGTTTTATCACTAACATGGAATTGCCTCCGCAGGTGAGCAGCTTTGGACTAAAGAATAGAAGTGTGGTTGGTGGTTCTTTTACCAACCTAGGTATGATGAATCGATAATAAAGTTGGACTCCCTTATTATTCTCTTGTGTTATAAATGTTGCTATGGGAAAATAATTTATTGTTATCAGTGTTGCAGAAATCGACCGATTCCGTGCGGAATCGGCCGATTTAAATCGGATCGGCGTCGCGCCGATCCGATTTCGGGCCGAATCGGGCGGCCCCGAATCGGCCCGGAATCGGCCGAGTTCGGCCGATTCCGACCGATTTAAATCGGAATCGGAATCGGCCGATTTAAATCGGAATCGGTTTTTTAGGAAATTACCAAAATACCCTAGGTATGATTTTTATTAAATTATTTAAGCATGGGTAAAATGGTAATTTGGATTTAAAAACCCTAAAATCAAACCCGCTCCCCCGACACCGCCGCCGCCCGGTTTCCGCCTCCGCCGTGCGGCCCCGACCTCCGCGCTCGCCGCCGACCGGGCTGCCGACCTCGCCGCCGACCTCGCAACGTCGCCGCCCACCCGTGGCCGGACCGAATCAGGCACGCACGAATCGCCGCCGACTCCGCCGCCGGCCTCCGGGCCGCCGACGGTTCGTCCGGCCGGCTGCCAACATCCTCCGACATCGCCGCCGCGAGACTCGCCGCCGACCGGGCCGCCGGTGGCGGCGGGGCGTAAAAATCGCACGGTGGCATTCTTGTAATTAAAGTTGACTCGAGTCTAACTCGAGTCAAAAATAATAATTAATTCGAAATAATTTAAAAAAATCTTAAAAAATATTTAAAAATATCAAATAACTTTGCAATGCAGTGCATCCTTAGGTTACACCTTTTGACCATGTGTCTATTAGATGGTCAAAAGTCACTTAATTAACTTGTTAATAATTGCTACTTCTCCTTTGAGTAACCTTCCCTTTTATTTAAATAAATTGTGACCTTCCCTAGATTCTTTATTTTTGTGTGCAGAGGTTATTGTAAAAATGGCTTATTAATATATACCTTGATGTAATGAAAAGAGACAATGGCTATAGCATACAATTTTTACTTTGTGCCATTGCTTTGAGCTACCCCATTGTTTTGTTCGGCCTTTACTCATCTTCTAAGTGATTTTAAGTAAAGTATAAAGGAAATAAGAATTTATGTGAAGCTATTCTTCTCAAGTTATCCTCTTGCACTCGCCTTCCAAGTGGTTTTGGGTGGAAAAACCTAGTGGAAGGAGTTGCTTTGTGCTGCATTTTTTCTAGCCCATCTGGCAGGTTTGCATCACCTTGCAATAGTAATTAATACTGTTCTTGACTCTGATAGTGGTGCAAAAATAAATAACTTACTATTTACATTAAAAAAAGTAGTACCAAACAGCTTGGGCATTGTGGTTATAAGCAACTAATTCCTGGACCAAAAATACTGCTTACCAGTCAGCACTCAACCGAGAAGGGATGTCAATCATCCATTCTGGAAGCATAAACTGCTGAGAAAACAATTTTCGAGCTTCGCGGCCACCCAGCTTGGAAGCCTCCACCATGCTAAGCTCATGGGATGGGACGCCAACTTCTTGGGTTGCATCCACTTCCATATCGGGGCTACCGGCTGGCGGGAGTGAATGGCAGAGGAAGCCAATCTCCGGGCATGTTCTTGGGCTTTCTGGCGATTCTGCTCTTGGCGGAGAAGGGTAAGGTCTCGCCTTTTCTGTTGGTCCGATACCACAGACCGCTTGATGGGCCGGCGAGACTCGGTTGGTGCCATAAAGATTCAAGAACGCGATAGCGAGAGTATAAACGACGATCAAACCTTCAATACCACCTCTACCAATGCAATCTATTAAAGAATTTGAGAAAAAAGACAAAAATAAAAACGTTAACTGCAAGCTCTTATGGAGTGGAGGCTTAAAATAAATAAAATTAACTACTATCAAAGCCACCTAATTTCAAACAAGAGCAAAGTGGGCATTGATTAAACCTCCAATGCCAACTCTACCATTGCAATCTATCAAAGATTTTGAATAAATAAAATCACAGTTGCCAGTTATTGGTGACGAGGGCACATTGCAATTGATTAAATTAGCAACTAATATCAAAGGCACCCAGTTTCAAGCAAGAACAAAGACAATAACCAAATCCCCTGATAACAAGTCTACCAAAAAAATCTGAGCATTAAAATGGATCAAATTAGCAACTACTGTTTCGGGCAAGAGCAAAACATATAAGGTCCAAATCTCCAATTCCAACTTTAACAGTAATAATTGGATGTTGAATAAAGAAAACAGCAATAATTGCAAGTCGTTGACGCTATGGGAGCATTAAATTTGATCAAATTAGCAACTACTAATAGCAATTTTTTTAAAAAAAGTGTAAATGGGACCATTCAATCAAGAAATGCTTTCGTTTTCCGGGGAGGTGGGGGTGGGGCGCAAAACTAAATTGTTAAGAACCAAGAAGGGTGAGCTCCGCAGAAGGGAAATTAGGGCCACGGAGACGGCGGCAGCAGCAGATATGGCGGGGTGGATGAGAGCAGTTACGGTAGAAGAGGAGCCTGTGGGCAAGGTTTTGACTCTTGAGCTATGTTTTATACCTATACCGGCAATCGTACCATCATATAATAACAATTGGGTCAACCCATGACACGTATACTGAATTTAATAATTACTAAGCAAGATGTAAGCGCGACCTATATCGGATAAATTTTAATTTTAGACATAGTTGCAAAAATTGGCCAATTTTCACATTGACATCTTGCTTGGTAATTATTAAATCCGGTATACATGTCGTGCGTTGCCCCAATTGTTATTATATGATGGTATGATTGCCGGTCTAGGTATAAAACATAGCTCAAGAGTCAAAACCCTGTCCACAAGCTCCTCTTCTACCGTTACAGCTCTCATCTGCCCGGCTGTACACACTGCTGCCTAGGGGTGGGCACAGACGTCCGAATTACCGAGTCCGACCGAATTAAAACAAACCAAACATGGACATTTCTTTTTCCGACCGAACGACTAACCGAGTGTCCGATATTTTATATCAATAACATAATGCTTTCAACATTTGTAAGGCTAATATTATGTTCTATGAAAATTTTAAAACATAATATACAGTAAAATTAATTATGTTTATACATAAAATTGATATTAAATATCTAAAATATGAGTCCTGCCTCTCAGCTCTCTTTAAACAATGTCTTGAGCTTACCCAAATACTGATCACAAAATATAAAAAGATGTTACAAGGTACATCAATAGCCATGACATGACACCACCAGGCGCAGCACACTATTCACAAAGTCTATTCCTTGCTCAGGAAAAAAGAAAAATAACAAAGAGGAAATCATATTGATTCGCTCCAAAGGAACTACCATAAATTAGGTTATTTCTTTTCCTTTCAACAAGAGAAATTCCAATGTGAGTGGAGCTGGGACCATAGTCGATTGCAACACAAAATAAAAATGACTAAAAGATTCTAAAGGAATGTCATTTTCAAGACTCGCAACAAAGCACTTAAAAGGTACAATCATCTAAGATGCATAATATCACCTTCAATATCACATTATTAATCTCCTAAAACATACATTGATCTTGCCAAAAACAAAAGAACCAATTTCGAGCTCATGATCATGAGATACAAAATTTTAAAAAGAAGATTAAGAAAGAACAGCAAATCAACAAGATACACACAACTATAACTACTACAACTTAATAGCACAACAATCAACAACACTTATTATCTAATTAATCTTACTAACCCTTTCCATACACAAACCATTAAAACCAGATTTTGCACAAAAAGAAAAAAAACATATACAACATCACAATCAACAACGTTTATCACCAAACTAATCATACCAAACACCTTTGCATACACAAATCACCAAAACCAGATTTTCCAATAACATATATAAAACTACAATCAACACAAAATAAGATCAATCAGACCAAAAGGAAGCAACTTTAAACTCACAATCATAAAAGCGAAGAACAATACCTTGGTTTGGAAATCAACCGACCGAGAGACGGCCTTGTAAGCGCCTTGAACAACCTCCTCGAAGGAAGGCGTGAGCCTCAACGAGGCGTCCACCCAGACGCCGTTGACGAACGACAAGCAGGGGCCACAGGCGGCCGAGCCGTCGGCTAGGATGATGCCGACGACCTGGGAGGCGAGGGCGCCGAGCTCCTCCTTCGCCTCGTACCGGAGCACCGCGAGGGCCTGGTCCAGGGTGGGGCCACTGGCGCCGGCGGTGACGAGGCCGACGGTGACGAGGCCGACGGTGGCGTGGACCGAGGCCGGGGAGAAGACTGCGTTGCGGCCGGCGCCGGCGAGGAGGCTACTGACGAGGCGGAGAGCGAAGTCGGTCTGGTTCCCGATCGCTTTTCGCCGGCGGAGGGCGGCGGAGGAGGCGTACTCAGGGAGCGAGCACGGCGATGGAGGGCGGCGGCGGAGGCGGACGAGAGAGAGCTCTGCCTCCATATGAACAGAAATAGTTAGTGTAAGATTTTCTTGATATCGGACGGTCGGGGACACTGCCCGGCCCGACAGACAATTTAGACATTTAGACAATTTGGATAATAACTCGGTGAGATAAGTTTTATCGATAAAATTTTGGAAAGATGCAAATAATAATTTGTCTAACGTCCGTCCGACTTATGCCCACCCGTACTGCCGCCACCATCTCCGTGGCCCTAATTTCCCTTTTGCGGAGCACAATCTTCTTGGTTCTTAATAATTTCGTGTTGCCCCCTCCCCGAAGACGAAAGCTTTTCTTGATTGAATGGTACGATTTTACTCGGCTCGGTAAAAAATCAAGTCAAGGATCAATCTATAAAAAAATTGGATCAGGATTGCCCGATTTGAGTTGATTCTCACCCAAGTTGAATCGGCTATGAATTGGCTAATTTAGGCAGAAGGGGGAGACAGGGCGAGGTGGTAGGTGAGCGGTGGCGGATTGGGCGCCCGTTGGTGTGGCGGGGGGGGAAGACCTGGGTGGGAGTCGAATTTGAACTCGTGATCTTCTATCGTGATAGATATTTTTGTTATTTTTTTAAGAAATTGAGCTTAGCGAGATTATAAATTATAATTATTTAATTTTTTTCAAGACAATTAGAAAAGCTCTCATTAGTAGTAAGTTCGAAGTTGAAGTTACCCAAGTTTAAACTTCGACTATTTTTATTTTCTTTTCATAAATCAAAGTTAGGGAGATTCGTACTTGTGACCCTCTACACGAGGTATTTTTATAATATTTTGATCAATTGATTCTCCTACTTTTAATCTCATGATGCCAATATTTAGTTCCCCGTTTATTAATAAAAGTATTTTCCTTTATTTTTGGGAGTTGAATTTCTAAAAGTTTCTCCAATACAAATATATATTAACCAGTTAAACACCTGCAAAATATATTTAAAACTAATTAATAAAATATACATTAAAAATATATAAAATTAATATAAAAAATATTACATATTATTTTTAAATAAATACAATAAATATTTATTTATTTTCAACCAAAATATAATACTAAATAAGCCTAATTTTAAACTAGTTAAAGACTTGCAAGCAAGATTTAAAACTTATGGACAAAATATACATTAAAATATATAAAATTCATTTAAAAAATTATTACAATATTATTTTACAAAAATAATGAATATTTAATTAATTTTAACAAACAATTCAATATTAAATAAGCTTAATTTTAATTATGAAAATTTTTAATAATTAAATATAATTTAGTTTTTAAATTTTTTAAATCAAACAGAATTATATCTTAAGTTTTTCTTAATAAATAATAATAATAATAAATAAATAAATAAATAAAATCTATAAAAATCTAAATCAAGTATGTTTATCAAATAAAAACCTAAATTTGATTAGTATAATTATAAATATACTAAAATTTATCAATATTTTTAAAATTCTCAATGTAAATAGGATTTTATTCCAACATTTTCCTAATAATAAATATTAATAATAATATGTATATCAAATAACAAATTTAATTCAAGTAGTACAATTATAAATATATTAATATTTATCAATATTTTAAAATTTTTAATTTGATTAGAATATTATGGGGCCAAAATCAACCACAAAACAAAAAATATGAAATGCAATGAGAGCGAAAAAATTTATAGACTTTATTGTAAAGGGCTTCATATCTCACATAACCTAAATAATAACATGTGTTTTCAATAATAAAATTTATGTGGAGAAATATTTTGATGTTACCTTGGAGCTGGAGAATCAAAATAAATTACGTAAAAGGGAAAATTTTAATTAAAATATCAAAACTGGCCTTAAAGTAAAAAACATTTTTTTAGAAAAAGAAAGTTTTTTTCTTTGCTCAAAAGATGGGGCAATAGATTTGGCCTCCCCATGGTCGGGGCGGCCAAATTTAGCTGCCTCATCATGGGGCTGCCAAATCTGGGCGCCCCATCATTGGGGCCACACACATGGGGAAGCCAACTGTAACACCCCAATCCGGTTTACTCTCAACCCGGACCAGAACTGTTACAAAGGATCGAACTACTCGTAACCCGATTAAGTTGGCTGACCCAAAACCTAAACGGCTACGACATGACCCTCTCGACGTCTCAAGATGGAGCACGCCGCTAATGCGCAAACAACATATGAATGAGATGCAAAACCCTAACAGGATACTACGTGAATGTCATGATAATCACCGCACACCAAAATAATTAAAACAGCAATAAAATTCATAAAACCCGGAATAAAACGGACAAAACTTCCCCTAAAAGTGCAATAAGGGGATGACCTGTTAAAATACGGTACAATATGTATATATATAAAACAACAATTTATATCACACTAGACTTCAAATCAACTACACATATCGTAATTGGCATCTAGCCCACCTGCAATTCATGTTCATCGTATTTTTGTTCATTTCAACTTAACATAACTGATCATCCTGGGCATTGGAACTTTTCCAAAACATTTCTAAGAAAATTCATACATTTCTAAACAAGATCTACAAGTCTCATAAACACATGCGTAAATACTAATATGTAAATCTACTACAAAAGCCAATCACATCACATCTTACGCAAAAGTCGGCGCGGCACCAGGTATGTGTGTGCAATGCAAGCGCTACTCCTTCGTCGAGGCCGGCATACACCAATCATCATCCTCACCTACATATAGTAGAAAAACGTCAGCAACGGGTGTCACTGGTCCGGAAATAACTAATATCAAACTGGAACATGAGAGCAAACTCTCATGGAAAACAAACCATCATATATCTTCCTCAAGAACTCTCATAAGGGCAACTACAAAGGAGCCGTCGAGCAGCTGACTCAACAGCATCCTGATCTATCTGGTACTATGCCGCTCTCGACACTTCTTTTCAGTACTTCACGTAAATTTCATCCTAAGCCCTCTCCGAACCTCCATATTACTCCTGGTCTTGAGCACGTAGACCGAGCACTCTCAGGCGGTCGCCTTTAGTACCCTTTGAACCACAAGTCCGGACATGCGCTGTACTAAACAGTACCCGTAAACCTCCACGTCCTCCGGGTGTGAGGAACTCAAACGCGGAGTTGTCAGGATCCCTCGGGAATGGAACAGTCCGCTGGCACTAATCCAGAGCCCGCTTTGACTAGCACGGCATCCGCTCATGGTACGTGCAGTCGACTCATCTTCTCTTGTCTCACTGAAAACTCGATAAAACTATTTATAGGGCTGGGTCGGGATTTATTATAATAGGCCCGAAGGCAACTTGAGGTGGATCTTATTTTCGAAAACAAACTCGAGGGATCTCATCCTCGAGGGTTATTAATTCCGAAAAACATCAACCAGGTGACCCGTGTTAGGTGGGGTCTAATAAATCATCCACCTGACACGTCCTACGATCAATAAATCAAATCACCAATAGAATGGAGCGATAAAACCTGAGAAGCGTGTCCTAACGGACCTGTCAGAAGCTCCAAGCGCAGTCTCGTGCCTAGACAGCGAGCTCCTGCAACGTACCTACATGAACATAACTATTTACTAACGCCCATACATATATGATGCACGCCTATGTAACTAATATATCCACATGCATACAATCATCTAATCAAACATGACAATTATTTCGACAATTTCCCTACATCTCTAATTGTCAAGCAAGTTAATAATTTTATCATTTCATATGTTACTTATTACCTAGCACTTTTAATTCCAATTTCAAAGCATACCTATTCTAATTAGGTGACAATGGTTTAATCGATTTAATCTGTTTAACTTAATGTTAGCATGCAAAACCTAATTCATACATATTCATAAATTAACTAGTTAACAAGCATTTAATTAACTATACAATAGTTTACTAACAATTTCATAATGTTAGCATGCAAAAACCTAATTCATGCATATTCATCAATTAACTAGTTAACAAGCATTTAATTAACTATACAATAGTTTACTAACAATTTCATAATGTTAGCATGCAAAACCTAATTCATACATATTCATGAATTAACTAGTTAACAAGCATTTAATTAACTATTCAATGGTTTATTAACAATTTCATTAATAAGCATTCACATCATACAACACAATTCACACTAATCATCACATGTTTATCATAATCACGATTAATTAAGCTAAAATCATGAAGTTAATACAATTAATTCTAATATGCTACTATGACCACAACATTTATGTAATAATTCTAAAAAAGAAGGAAGAACCACCTCGCGATCGGCGCTGAAATCAGTGCCGACGGATGAAGGCGGCGGTTTTCCGGCGACTATGCCGGTGGTTTCCGGCAGCTCCGGTGGTTTTCCGGTCACTGCTCCGGCGAGGCAATCGGAGGTAGGGGTTAGCACCGCCTCGGTGAGCTGAACCCAATGGCGGTGACGACGAGGGCAGCCGCGGCGGCGATGGCCGCCAACGGCGGCGTCGAGTGCGGTCGGGGCGGTCGGCCGCTCCGATCAGACCCACGGCCGACCCTCGACGGCGGCGCTAATCAGAGGGGAAAGGTAGGGGAGGTCGAGGGGAGGAGCTCTGACGTCACGGCGGCGGCGGTCCGGCGCAGACGGCGGCGAAATCGCGTCGGAATCGGCCGGAAATCGAGGGCGATTTCCGGCGCTGCGACGGCCGGACGGCGGCCGGGCGTGGTCGAGGCGGCAAGGCGACGACACGACCGGCTGGGCGGCGTCGATCGACGGCGGTCCGGCGTCGGTGGCGGCGGCAAAATCCCAAGGGCGGCGGCGGTGGTGAGAAGCGTCGGGGTTTGGGGAGGAAGATGGGTGTATAGGGCGATGGCAAGGTTGTAAATAAAACTTGACTCGATACTGGCTCGAGTCAAGAATGATAACGGACTCGGAATAAATTCTAGAAAAATCCAGAAAAATTGGGAAAAATCCCATAAACTCAAACAAAATATCACAACATCCAAATGACATGTCGTATAACTAATAACCCACCCTAATACCATCTAACGCGTCCTAATGCGTTATTCGGCCTAAACTAATTCTACGGTCACAACATAAAAAATAAAATAAAATCATCAACTGTATACTCTCATATCTACTGATAACTCAGTCTGCTGATGCGTATCTGACGCTATCATCGATACTTGGGTATACATAAACCCTCATAGCACGTGCGCACGGTCGGCCTCGGCCCCGCACACGTGTTCTGAAAGCTGAACCGACTCAAACTACGATCAAACCAACCGGCTAACGACTATAAAACCCTGACTCGAGTCGCGGGTTTTACACCAACCCCTGCTAAGGGCAGGCCACCCATCATTGGGGCTGCCCACAATGGGCGCCACCATCTGTATGTAAAAAAAACTTTTTTGTTTTTTGTTTTTTCTTTTTACTTTAAGAATAGTTTTGATATTTTAGATATAATTTTTCTGTTTGGATAATTAGCTTTGATTCTTCCACTACTACCAGGGTAATATCAAAAAATTTCTCCCTTTTTTCTTGTAAAAAAATCAAAATTTATTGATAAAGCATTATCATTTTAATTAAAAAAAGAGAATAGATAATAACTGCCTTAGAATATTAGCTTACCACTTCAATTTGGAAAAGCGAGTTCCCACATAAAATTACTAAAACAAAGAAAAGACTGGAATTGAAGATCATGCATTTTCTAATTTACAATTTTTGCTAGTTTATAAAAAAGGCTCCACAAAAAACACAACACACACTCTACACAAGTACAGGTTTTTACTAACACAAATTTCAAGAATAACCATTTATCGTACATTAGCAATCATGCAAAACGTTTGACATAACAAATATTCATTAGTAAAAAAACACACAAAAAACTCATCAGAATTGAACTAGTAACAAAATTATTATATAAAAAACTAATACATGAAATTTTTTATATTCCAAATTATCCAACAACAACTCCCATCTACTATTCCCATCTCAACTGCCAAGCTAGATAAAAAGAAGTAAGCACGATGAAAATAATAACATTGTCCGCTTTGTCAGCAACGGAGAAGGTTGAAGCCGGCCTGGGATAAAGACCGTTTGTAACAGCGAATCAGAAGTTAGGTGCATTGTGGCAAAAATCTGTTGATTCTAAGTGGAATCGGCTGATTTAAATCGGATCAGAGGGATTCCCCTTTAAAAAAGTATGCAAATCAGTCATGGTCAAAATTGGTCTATAAATCGGCTGATTTGAGCCGATTCCGGAAGGCGGCAGGGGACGGGGCGGAGGAAGGAGGGGTGAGGAGGGGTGGCAGGGCCAGTGAGGTGGCGGGTGATGACGTGGGGGGTGGTGACGGTGGGGGTGGAGAGTGGCAGGGGGTGCAGGGGACAGGCGGGGGGGAAACGAGTTTGGAGAAAGTTGCAAGTTCATCAAGAAAGGATTGGTCACTAAAACTATATGAAACATTATGAGCTTAAAGAAAAGCTTTCAAGACACCAATTAAAATGTCCCTTATATACTGGTCTTTGGAAAAGCATGTTACTTACCTTTCGATCTAGAACACAAAGTATATTGGGCTATTTAGGATTTAAACTTTGATACTAAAGCATGCGGAGAAAAAAGAGTATAAGAGTTGAATTAATACGATGAGCTTAGACTCAATGCTTATGAGAATGCTAAACTATATAAAGAAAGGACTAAGCTATGACATGAGAGACAAATTTTGGCAAAACATTTTGAGCTAGGACATTAGATGTTACTCTACAATTCTAGGCTGAGGTTTTTCTAAGAAAATTTTAGTCTACATGGCATGGACCTTACATTGTGTACATGCATTCCCATATGGTGTTATTAAAATTAAGAACAAGAAAACAGGAAAAGGTCAATAGCCAAGGACTCAAGCACTACCATGGAGAAGATGTGACCCATCTCACTTCAACCTCAGAATAACCAGAGCTAAGTCAAGCTAGTGACCGTAAACAAGCACTTTTTGGCAGACAACCGAGCATTTGTTAATACAAAAAAAAGTGTAATATATATGTATATCAGCTAACGTTTCCGTTTTAGATCAAATAAAGCTGACCCAAAAGCTTGGATGGCTCAGAATTCAAGGCCTGAACTGAACTAAAAACCAACAGAAAGATAAATTGAGGAAAGTAAGACCAAAAGGTAAAGTTTTTCTACCCTACCGTCTCTTCCTGGCTCAATCGTGGCACAATCACCCCTCCCAATCCAAGGCACATTTCGTTTTTGTCAATCAAGTATGAGCCTCAATCGCAATCTTATTACTCAATCTTTTGTTTTAACACTTAAATTTGAACTACTGTAGCATGATCAATAACCTAATATTTAGAGATTATAGTAACTAGGGTTGAAGAATTTGCCTGCTTAGTGTCGAGTTTGAAGATTTTGCATATGATTTGGCATGATTGAATTTCTGTTGTGAACTGAAAGAATGATATATCTCTTCAGTATATCTATTGATGATGTGCAAGCTTTCCACGGGCTTCGGTGACAAAAAGGTCATATCTTTTGCATATTATTCAAACATGGTCATATGTTGTTTTAATGTTTATTGCTTGTTTTTAAACAATGAGTCACAATGGTCTACAAGAAACAACAGGCTGCCAAATCCTAAATATAATGTTCTATTGAGGTATCTACCAATGGGATTAACTATTGTTTGAATTATTAATCTTATTATGGGCATGTTGTTTTGTTCTATGGATTCAGTTAATCAATTTGCTTATATGATTTCTGCCAACATCAATTCAGTTCTTATGCTTAAAGATAATTTTAAGGATTAGAAAGAGAACGTGATAATCGTTCTCGGCAGCATGGATCTTGACCTTGCATTAAGGACTGAACAACCTTCTTCTCTTACGGACAAAAGTTCTATTGAGGAAAAACGGGACATTGAGAAGTGGGAACGTTCAAATCGCATGAGTTTTATGATCATGAAGCGTGAGATTCTAGAAACCTTCAGGGGGGATGTGTCTGAAAAGGTTACTATAGCCAGTGAGTTTCTTAAAGAAATTGAAAAGCGTTTTGTAAAAAACGATAAGGCTGAAACAAGTACGCTTTTGTCGAACTTGATTTCAATGAAGTTTAAAGGCAAAATAAGCATAAAAGAGTACATCTTAGAGATGTCAAATATTGCTTCAAAACTAAAAGCACTAAGGTTAGAGCTATCTAAAGATTTGCTCGTGCATTTAGTTTTAATTTCTCTTCCGGCACAATTCAGTCAATTCAAGGTCAGTTACAACTGTCAAAGGGACAAATGGACTCTTAATGAGCTCATTTCTTATTGTGTGCAAGAAGAAGAAAGGTTGAAGCAAGAACAAGCTGAAAGTACTCACTTGGCTAGTACCTATCAAGACAAAATAAGAAAAAAATCAGGCTTCTTGCTGTTTTTCTTTTGTGGTAAACCTAGACATATGAAGAAGGAATGCACTAAGTATCACACTTGGTATGTAAATAAAGGTCCATTTCGTAATTTTGTTTGTTCTAAGGTTAATTTAGTTTCAGTACCAATACACACTTGGTGGCTAGATTCGGGTGCTACTACTCACATAAGCGTGTGTCAATGCAGGGTTGCTTGAGTTGCCGAAAGCCAAATGATGTTGAAAGATTCATCTATGTAGGTAATGACAACTCAGTTATAGTTGAGGCAATGGATTTTTAGATTATTGAAGACAAAATATTATTTGGATTTGAAAGAGACATATGTAGTACCGTCTTTTAGACGGAATTTGGTTTCTATTTCTATATTGGACAAATTTGGTTATTCTTGTTCATTTAGAAATAATAAGTTTAGTCTTTTTCTAAATTCAAATATTGTGGGTACGGGTTCCTTGTCTTTTTATGATAATCTATATTTACTTGATACTATTGCATCTTTTAATGAAACTTTGCATCTGGGTTTAAGTGGTACGAAAAGAAAATTAACCAATGAGAATTCTGCTTTATTCTGGCACAAGCGTTTAGGATACATTTATAAATAAAGAATTAAACGACTTATGTTAGATGGAATTCTTGATTCTCTTAATTTATCAGATTTTCAAGTCTGTATTGAGTGCATTAAGGGAAAACAAACAAATATAAGGAGACTAGGTGTCAATATATCTTCAAGCGTCTTAGAACTAATATATACGGATATTTGTGGGCCATTTTCTACGGCTTCTTGGAATGGTCAACAATATTTTATTACGTTCATAGACGATCATTCTCGTTATGGTTACCTTTATCTCATTCATGAGAAGTCTCAAGCATTGGACGTGTTTAAGGCATATAAGGCTGAAGTTAAGAACCAACTTGACAAAACCATTAAGGCTATCAGATCTGACCGTGGTGGTGAATACTATGGTAGATATAATGGATCAGGTGTACGATGTCCAGGACCATTTGCCAAATTCCTAGAAGAGTGTGGAATCGTCCCACAAGACACAATGCCAGGTACTCCTAGCATGAATGGTGTTGCTACACAATGCCAGGTACTCCTAGCATGAATGGTGTTGCTGAGAAATGAAACTGAACATTAATGGACATAGTGAGAAGTATGATTGCTCATACTACTTTACTAGATTCACTCTGGGGTGAGGCACTAAAGACAGCAGCATATCTTCTTAATAGAGTACTAACAAAGGCAACATTTAAGAGCCCTTATGAATTATGGACTGGAAAAAAACCCAGTATTAAGCATTTACGCATTTGGGGTTGTCCAGCTGAGGGAAGGCCTTATAGGCCAAATGAAAGGAAACTGGACTTAAGAATAGTTAGCAGTTATTTTGTTGGGTACTCTGAACGGTCTAGAGGGTATAAGTTTTATGATCCCACAATAAGGTCATTCTTTGAGACGGGAAATGCCCAGTTCTTTGAGGATATTGAGTTTGGAGGGGGAAATGGAGTTAGAGACTTTGTCTTTGAAGAAGAATCTGATTCTCTTCCCATGATTGTTCTTGACAATAATCAAGATCAAGATTATATTCCAGATGTTGTTCAAGAAACAATATCAGAATTACAAGACAATGTTGAGAATCTCCATAATCAAGTTATACCTGAAGAGCAAACTCAACAACCTCAAGAACAAATGCCATTGAGGAGATCCAGAAGAGAAAAGAGAAATGCAATTTCAAATGATTATATCATCTTTCTCTAAGAACATGAGGATAACACTGAAATGGTGGAAGATGATCCAATCAACTTTTATCAAGCCATGAAGAGTTCTAATTCTCAAAAGTGGATTGATGCCATGAATGAAGAGATGAAGTCCATTAAAGCTAATGACGTTTGGGATCTTGTTCCATTGCCTGAAGGTGCGAAACCTATTGGTTGTAAATGGATATTTAAAACCAAGAGGGATTCGAAAGGTGATGTAGAAAGATATAAGGCTCGTCTTGTTGCAAAAGGCTTTACTCAAAAGGAAGGCATCGATTATAATGAGACTTTCTCTCCAGTTTCATTGAAAGACTCAATCAGAATAATTATGGCATTAGTGGCACACTTTGACCTTGAGTTACATCAGATGGATGTAAAAACTGCGTTTCTAAATGGTGACATTGATGAAACAATTTATATGGTGCAACCAAAAAACTTTGTATCGGGAGGTTCAAAGAATATGGTATGTAAATTAAAGAAATCCATCTATGGACTTAAGCAGGCTTCTCGTCAATGGTATCACAAATTTCATCAAGTGATTCTCTCGTTTGGTTTTGAGATAAATGTTATTGATGATTGTATATACCATAAGTTTAGTGGGAGTAAGTATATTTTTCTGGTTTTATATGTTGATGATATATTGCTTGCCAGTAATTAGATAAGTTTCTTGCACGAAACCAAGAGTTTTTTATCAAAGAAATTTAAAATGAAAGATCTTGGAAATGCGTCTTTTGTATTAGGAATTCAAATACATCGGGATCGTTCTTGATGTATACTTGGATTATCACAAAAGACCTATATAGAAAAGTGCTTAAGAGATTTGGCATGCAAGGTTGTAAACCAGGAGATACCCCTGTTTCTAAAGAAGACAAATTCAGTCTCAATCAGTGCCTTAAAAATGACATAGAAGGAAATGAAATGCAAAAGATTCCCTATGCTTCAGTAGTAGGAAGTCTTATGTATGCTCAAGTATGTACGCATCCAGATATTGCGTATATTGTTGGAATGTTGGGCAGATATTTAAGTAATCCAGGATTGGATCACTGGATAGCAGCCAAAAGAGTCATACGGTATCTTCAGAAAACAAAACATTACATGTTTACCTATCGGAAGTCAGATCAACTTGAGATCATTGGGTATTCTGATTCTGATTTTAGTGGATGTCAAGCTATGTCTACCTGCTTGCTGGAGGAGCTATTTCTTGGAAGAGTGCTAAGCAGACACTTATAGCTTCTTCCACCATGGCAGCTGAATTCATAGCTTGTTATGAGGCATCCAATCATGGAATATGGTTACGAAATTTTGTCACAAGGCTGTGCATTATTGATAATATTGAAAGATCACTTAAGTTATTTTGTGACAATCAGTTTGCAGTATCATATTCAAATAACAACAGGAGCTCATCTAAATCAAAACATATAGAGATCAAGTTCCTGGTTGTGAAAGAAAGAGTTTAGAGTGATAAAGTTTCGGTAAAGTCTCTATAGAGCATATTGGGACAAACTCTATAGTTGTGGATCCACTTACTAAAAGTTTATCGCCCAAGGTCTTTCATGAGCATGTTGCTCATCTGGGTGTTGTATCATTTAATGATATGTTACTTAAGTGGGAGTTTGTTTTGTTGAGGTATTTGGTTGGTTTATGTTTCACTCTATTTTGGTGATCTCATAAGGTTGGACCAGTTGAAAATAGGCATGTTCAGATCAAATTACATGTAATTTTCATGCTACACATCCATACTTGATCTATGTCATTTAATTATGTTGATGTATGTAACCATGGATGGGTTTAGTTACGATAAATGTAACAAAAATCGCCTTGATCCTATATTAACATTAATTAATGGACGTATTTTTATTTTGGAAGAATAGCATATGTTATTTTGGAGCTCATACAGTAATATACAATTATCTTTATATATATAGTCCAAGTGGGAGATTGTTGGATTTTGAACGTATATATACAAGTATATAATTGTATCATATGTTATTAATAAGGTTTGGGCCTAAATTAAATTGATCTATTAAAGTTAAGGTAATTGGTCATTAATATTTAAGATAAATATGTAGAGATACCATATATTTAAGATGAGTATGGATAAATATATGTAGATATTATTTTCGTAATCTCTAATTTATGATGGGTTAAATTAGAATTATGAAAGATAAGGATAAATACGGTTATACGAATAAATACGGTTATGGTCTCCGAATTCGCACCGTAATTTTTCTTTTATGGTATCCCATCATCCAGGAACTCTGGCTTTACAGAACCGATGTAGAATTTGAAAGATCAAAACCTAAAAAAGTGAAGAATCGTTTTGCTATTATAGATTCAAGTACACTTCCGTAATTAAATTTTATTTTCTTGATGATTTAATTTGAAGAAAGGTTTTGTTGATGATGGTTTTATCATATGTATAATTTAGTTAAAGTTAAAATTTTTATTTTACATAAAAAGCGTGGCAAAAAAAGCAAACCCGGGACATAAACCGGAATAGCGGCCTGGATCATAAGCTCAGCTTGTTCCCTCTGCAGCATGAATATCCGGTTGCCTTCTTTGTAATTGCTACCAAAAGCTGTTCTGGAGATCACATTTGCTGTCAAACTCTGAAGTTCAGGCCACACATCCACTTCACATGAACCTTGGGGGACAACAAGCTGCACCCATTTACTAATCAATTCGTCGCAACTCGCCCACATGGCTGGCAGCATTATCTGTACCCAAAAATCCAGTTTTATGATCAAATTTTAGCTAACGAAAATAGGAGTGATTGTGATAATTGTTATTGATGGTACCTTGAGCTTCTCTGCATGCAAAGCCGGGTTGAGAACTCTCCTGTGTTTGGCCCATTTCTCTCCTTCATAGCTGACCAGCCCCTTTGCCAGTAAGCTCACAAGGGGGCCCAAATTTGTTGGAAAGAATTTCTCTTATTTGATCTGGGTCCGTGATGTGCACTCTTGGGTTTGCTCCGAACCAAAACATAGAACTTTTGCCTGTTTTGCCAATTTGTTATATACAAGAACTTCACAACCCATATGCATCATAAAATCAAGCAGAAGAACTCAACATTGATCAGTTGAAACTAATGTCAGATTCATCGTACCATATTTCTTGAAAACCTCGTCTTGGAAAGGTGCAACACGAGGGACAATATCATGGGAAAGACCCATTAGCCTTGCTTGTGCTTACTTACTAGCATCGGCAAAATCCTTCAAATTTCTGGACAGTATCTTGTAGGGAGATCCCGTTATACCTTGCTGCTTGAGATATTTCTGAAGCTTTAGTGGTCTCTCCAAAGCAGAATAAAAGATACCCAAGATGTATGATAGTAGTAAACCACTGCATGTTAACAAGGAAGCCAAAATCAAGAAACCCATGATTTTGTGCTCCCAAGCTGTTCACTACTGGCAACCTCACTGATATGTATGGACAAATATATGTAGACATTGGGAAAGGTCTCTCAATAAGTCATCTTTTGGGGACGAACACAGCTGTGATGTACGTGGCATTTCGAAGCAGGTTCGAGGTCTCTTCTTATCTCTCGCTCAAAATTCTAGAAAATTGATCGTTCGATTTTCTACAGTGTAAGTTGGGCATGATTATGTAGAAGTTGTAGTTGTCTGACAAATAAACAAGATGACTCAGAGACTTGCAAACAAGGCAGGGGACTTATGGCCCAAGCACGCAAACAGGTTGTGACTTCATCCATGACGAACTTGGAGGGCACGTTTGGTATGCAAAAATAGGTTGATATATAAAATGTACATATTTGTGCAAATACTAATGACCAATTAGAGCCCGAAGGCATACTCAGTTGGATCTGAATTTAGAAAATACTCGAGGATTATTAATCTGAAAATACGATTAGCTAAATAGCTTGTGTAGAATGGGATATGATAAAGCCACCACTTGGCACGTCCTCTTTCCTGTTTTAAACAAAACATGATAGAATGAAACCATAAATAAAGTGTGAGTCCTAAACGAACCTGATAGAAACTTCAATCGTGGTTGCGTACCTATGCGACAAGTTCCTACTTCGTACTTATACATCAAATCTAGAAGCCAACGCCTATTAACTTAATGATGCATCAAACTCATTATGATCAACACACTCACAATACAAACAACATCTATTAATAGTCAAACAATTATCAGTGTAGAAATAACTCTAACTCATCCAATCCATATCAATTTTATTATACTTTCTAAGTTATATTGATTAATTATTGTGATGAATGCCTGATTTTAGTTAAAGTGATGATTTGCATGATTTGGTTGATAGTGAATAACTATTAGTAAGCTAATTAAGTAAAGTTTTCCAGCAGGTTCCAATAGTTTTCGGGGGATTCCAGCGATTTTCCAGTAGCTTCCCGGCAGTTTTCCGACAGCTTCCCGATGGGATGGCAGTGGTATGAGGTATCGTTGCACCGGCTCGGCGAGGTCGACCCAATGGTAGTGACGGTGAGGACGGTAGCAGTGGCGATGACAACCGTTGGTGGTGACGAGTTTGATCGGGGCGGTTGGTCAACCCGATCGAACCAACGGCCGACCTCAGCGGCGGCTCTAGGGAGGGGGGAAATGTCGGAGAGGTCGAGGGAGTGGTGTTCAGTGTCACGGCGGCAACGGCGCGGCCCAGATGGCAGCAAATCGACTCGGGGAACGTCAAGTGTTCGTGTGTCGATTCCGGCGTTGTGGCAGCCGGACGATGGCCAGGGTTGGTCTGGGCGGAACGGCGATGTCACAACGAGGTGGGGTGGCGTCGGCGACTGCGGCGACGATGAACACAAGGGTAAATAAGTATTGACTCGATTTCTACTTGAGTCAAAAATAATAATTAGCTCGTAATAATTTCCAAACAAATATGGGGGGGGGGGCTGCGGCGATGGTCATCCCGGGGCAGACAGGCAAGAAAGGTGCGACACAGGGTGGGGGCGGGAGGGGGAGGGGGCAGGGGAGGTGGTGGGGGGTGGCGGCGAGGTGGCCACGGCGGAGGTCGTCCCAAGGTGGGGGAAGGGAGGCCGGTGTTGGCGCGGGGGGCTGCGGCGAAGGTGGGAAAGGTGCGACACAGGTGGCGGGTGGCCGCGGTGGAAGTTGTAGCAGAGGTCGTCCTGGGGTAAGGTGTCGAACGGGTGGGACAAGTGTGACGACTAGGGGGGTGGCGTAAATTGATTATGGGCGGGTGGATTTAAATCTAACGACCACAATCACATAAGCTGCTTATGCACAGTATTTTGATGCAGTGCATAATAACTTCTCTATGTATGTATATATATATTATTGAGCACTTTTTTAAACAGCCTACATTCACTATTTTTTTATTTCAATGAAACAACACCAAAGGGTACTTTGGTCATTTAAAAAACTTTCCCATATGGGACAATTTTGAAAATAAAGTCCCACAAAGGCTTCCACATAGATGTCGGTAATAGATAATAAATAATACAAATATATATTAGATAAAAGACAAAAGATGTTCTAGAACATTACATCAAACTGGCCATCCACATGCAGCACGGTAGAATATTGTGTCTAATTCTTTCTAGTTGGTAAATTAAATATATTGATCAAGAAAATCAGTAGCCAACATTTTTATCCTTTAGGAAAACAACAAATTTTCATTTAATCAAGTAACCAAATCAAAACTGACAAACAATTTAAAAATTGAACTTTAATTGTAAAATTAAGTATAATCAATATATCATTTGTAGAAATATAAATCAACAAATATTAATAAAAAATAATTAACAAAAATTTAAAAATAGAATTTAATACACGAGACCAAAGAAACAAAATCAGCATACCTTCAATCAGAGCCAATTATTCTAAAGACCGATACAGATCAACCAAAGAATAATCATTATTTAGCATGAGGTTCCAATTATGGCTGCTAAACCAGCGTTAATCTTCCATGAATCAACCTGATTAAATCAGTTCTTTAAAACAAAGCATATAAGATGTTGGCAAAAATTTCTCATATCGCTCAGATAATTGGCAAATGAAATAGAAGTCAAACATATCCTAAAACTCCCCCAAATACATCAATACAAGCTAATAAAGCTAGTGAGTTTTTTATTTATTTATTTAATTTTACATGATTGAACTCTTCTTTGTCCAAAAGTATTTCTAAGTAGTCTGACCACTCAACTATTGAGTCATTTTATTCTCAACTCTGGCCCTCATTTGCCATTGTTATCTAACCCTTTATTCAAATAGAGATCATAATAAAATCAAATCACACTATAGCTACTAATAAGCAATGATCACAAAGTCTTTACCCAGAAAACATGAGTTATGCTTAAGCAAATTTCAAGTTTTTTCCTTCGCATATTAAACTGACAAAAAACATATATAAATCTTCATCACTATGTAAAGAATTGTTTTGTCCAATTCTCATCATAAAAGCAGTAGAGAACCAGAATTAACCATATCTTATAAAATTTTTTATTCATACAGAAATCATGATACACACTTTGGCTACTAATATTATAATGATTTTAAAGTAGAGTTTAAAAAAATAAAAAAACATGAAATTTGATTGACGTGTGAAGAGATCGAGGTTGCCTTGGGGATTAGTTTAGAATCGTTAATCGTTTGTTTGGCTCATGCTACATCATCGGCTTTTTTTTGTGGTTGTTTGTATTATTGATAATCCGTCATTATATCCATCGTTAATTATGTGTCTTGAAAACCCATAGGTTGGGGATTTACTGTTAAAAACCCAAACTAATTGAAGCGGGCATTCAAGCATGTTGAATTATTCATGTGTCCGCAAACTAAGTGGAAGCGCATACATTAAAAAGTTTATAATCAGAGTCAAATTTATTGTTTATAGAGTGGAATCAGCCTCGGAGTCTCGTACATATAAATAAAAATTATATTTAACAAATCAGATAATTTTTAATCGATCATAATCATGCATAACATTGGCATTCTTATAACTTGATACCGTGAAATAATAACTCGGCAAAATTACTGGACTAGATGAATGATGTTTCGGAGCTATTATAATTTATATTATTAAACTGGGGAAGTCCAATATTGAAAATAAGTTATTGCTTCAGTTTGGCTGTAAGCTGCGGAGGATCACTTGAGCACCGTATTGTGGTTGAAGAATTATCATTGTGCGCGGAGCGTGAGCATAGGAAGGGGATAGCTCAAATGAGAAACGTTGCAGGATCATGGACAATGCTAATTTAGCCTCAACCAAAGCAAAGTTTTGCCCAATGCATATCCTTGGACCTCCTCCAAATGGGAGGAATGCTGCTGGATTCTTTGTTGCCTTTGATATCCCACCTCCAAATCTCTCTGGTTTGAACTCCTCTGCATCACTACCCCAAAGCTCAGGATCACGGTGAAGAAACATGATTGGTAGAAAAAGTTGTACACCGGCTGGGAATGTGGCATCCCCAAGCTTCATATCCTTGTAAGTGCCTCTAAGAAGATTGATAAGCGGTGGATATAGGCGTAGCACCTCGTATAAAATCATGGTCATCTGCAATGAGAAGAACAGGGTATTGGTAATCATATTGGCAAGCATGATTCTGAGATTAGGACTAAATCAATACCACTCACAGTTTTGAGGTGGCTCAATCCATCAAAATCGGGCTTCCTATCGCCGAACACTTGTTGAACCTCTTCTCTAGCACGAGCTTGCCAGTCTGGGTGCATGCAGAGCACAATCATAGTCCATGTTAACAAAACAGAGGTTGTCTCCTGTCCTGCGAAGTAGAACAGCTTGCACTCCTCTATCACATCGTCAATCGTCATCCCAACGTTCGTCCTTCTCCCATGTTCTTGCGAATCTTTCAGATTGGACTCCAACAGCAAACCCAACAAATCATTCGACTGTGCTTCCCCAATCTTTATTGCTTTCTCCCTCCTTTGAACCATGTCCTCGAGAAGGGATCTCACCTCCCTCGCAATTTCCTTCCTCCTAACGTTTTTCTTTGTGGGTATAAACCTGATTGTATCACGAATTATGGAATGATATGATTAATAATATCTGGTTGTCCTACATGAAAAGAACAGGGATTAGAAGAATGTACCGCAGACCCGGGACATAAACCGAAAAAGCGGCCTGGATCATAAGCTCAGCTTGTTCCCTCTGCAGCATGAATATTCGGTTGCCTTCTTTGTAACTGCTACCGAAAGCTGTTCTGGAGATCACATCTGCTGTCAAACTCTGAAGTTCAGGCCACACATCCACTTCACATGAACCTTGGGGGACAACTAGCTGCTCCCATTTACTAATCAATTCGTCGCAACTCGCCCACATGGCTGGCAGCATCATCTGTACCCAAAAATCCAGTTTTATGATCAAATTTTAGCGAACGAAAATAGGAGTGATTGTGCTAATTGTAATTGATGGAACCTTGAGCTTCTCTGCATGGAAAGCCGGGTTGAGAACTCTCCTGTGTTTGGCCCATTTCTCTCCTTCATAGCTGACCAGCCCCTTTGCCAGTAAGCTCACAAGGGGGTTCGACCTTACCTTTGCGAAGTGCCCAAATTTGTTGGAAAGAATTTCTCTTATTTGATCTGGGTCCGTGATGTGCACTCTTGGGTTTGCACCGAACCAAAACATAGATCTTTTACCTGTTTTCCCAATTTGTTATATACAAGAACATGAAAACCCATATGCTATCATAAAATCAAGCAGAAGAACTCAACATTGATCAGTTGAAACTAATGTCAGATTCATCGTACCATATGTCTTGAAAACCTCGTCTTGGAAAGGTGCAACACGAGGGACAATATCATGGGAAAGGCCCATTGGCCTCGCTTGTGCTTCCTTATTAGCATCGGCAAAATCCTTCAAATTTCCGGACAGTATCTTGTAAGGAGATCCAGCAATACCTTGCTGCTTGAGATATTTCTGAAGCTTTAGTGGTCTCCACAAAGCAGAATAAAAGATACCCAAGATGTATGATAGTAGTAAACCACTGCATGTTAACAAGGAAACCAAAATCAAGAAACCCATGATCTTGTGCTGCCAAGCTGTTCACTACTGGCAACCTTCCTGCTATGGACACATATATGTAGACAGTGGGAAAGGTCTCTCAATAAGCATCCTTTGGGGATGAAATGTACGTGTCATAGCTCTCTTCTTATCTCTCGCTCAAAATTCTAGAAAATTGACCGTTAGATTTTCTACAACGTAAGTGGGCATGACATGTAGAAGAAGAGGTTGTCATTGTCTGAAAGTAAGTCAGATGATTCAGACACTCGCAATCAAGGGGACTTGCGGCCCAAGCACGCAAACAAGTTGTGACTTCATCCATGACGAACTTGAAGGGCAGTTTGGTATGCAAGAATAGTTTGATACATGAACGGTACATATTTGTGCATGTAATAATGACCAATTAGAGCTTGAAAAAAATATGAACAATTAGAGAGCAGACTTTGACCTGTTAAATTATCTAGAAAAATATATGTATAACTAGCCGGTCACTAATCTTCGTGACAAATAATTGTCTCGGAGGTTAAAGTTTAAATTTTTTATATTATTATATTTTAAAAAGAGTTTTATATACACGAGTTAAATTCTTTGGTATCGGAGTACCCAAAATTCTTATAGTTAAATATAAAAATAACTAATATGAGTATTTATAAATTTTTAACCTAATCTAATATTTTTAACTATTTTATCTTAATTATCAAACTAACTGTAGCAAAAATTCATTTTAAAATATCTTTAATTTAGTGTATTTAAAAAATTTAAAAATAAATCATATTAATGTCAACAAAAATAAAATTTAGTTAAACTCGAACACCCTGCTTTCGCTACATGTAAATTTTCTCATGTGAGACAAACTAAACAAAATTAAATGAAATGTGTAGTTTATAGAAACTATATGAGGTGCAACCTATGTAATACTCCAATCTGGTTTACTCTCAACCCAAACCAGAACTATTATGAAGGATCGAACTACTCGTAAACCGATTAAGTTGACTGACCTAAAACCTAAATGGCTACAACATAACCCTCTCGATATCTCAAGATGGAGCACGCTGCTAATGCGCAAACAATATATTAATAAGATGCAAAACACTAACAGGATACTACGTGAATGTCATAATGATAGCCGCACACAAAAATAATTAAAATAGTAACAAAATTTATAAAAATCCTGGAATAAAACTGACAGAGTCTCTCCTAAAATTGCAATAAGGGGACGACCTGTTAAAATACAGCATAATATAGTATATATATAAAACAATAATTTATATCACAATAGAATTCAAATCATCCACACATATTGTAATTGGCATCTCGCCCACCTGCAATTCATGCTCATCATGGTTTTGTTCATTTTCAACTCAACATAGCTGTTCATTCCTGGACATTAGAACATTTCCAAGCATTTCTAAAACAAGGCATACAAGCCTCACAAACACATGCATATATACATAAACATGTAAATCTAATATAACAGCCAATCACATCACATCTTACCCAAAATTTTATGATTTCATATATTACTTATTACCTAGCACTTTTAATTCCAATTTCAAAGCATACCTATTCTAATTAGGTGACAATGGTTTAATCAATTTAATCCATTTAACTTAATACTAGCATGTAAAACCTAATTCATGCATATTCATAAATTAACTCGTTAACAAGCATTTAATTAACTGTTCCATGGTTTACTAACAATTCCATTAGCAAGCATTTACATCACGCAACACAATCTACGCTAATCATCACATGTTTATCATAATTCAAAATTAATTAAACTAAAATCATGAAGTTAATAAAATTAATTCCAATATGCTACCATGACCACAACATGTATGTAATAATTCTAAAAAAATAGGAAGAACCACCTCACGATCGGCGCTGAAATCGGTGCCGACGGACAAAGGCGGTGAAGGTGCGCTGGTAGTTTTTCGGCAGTTCCGATGGTTTTCCGGCGACTGCTCCGGTGGGGCAATTAGAGGTAGGGGTTAGCACCGTCTCGGTGAGCTTGACCCAATGGTGGTGACAAAGGGGGCAACCACGACGGCGATGGCCACCGGCGACGAGGTCGATTTCAATCGGGGCGGTCGATTGCTCCGATCAAACCCACGGCCAGCCTGGACGGCGGCGCTAAGTAAGGGGGAAAGGTAGGGAAGTCGAGGGAGAGCTTCGACGTCATGGCAAGGGCGGTCTGGAGCAGACGGCAGCAGAATCGCATCAGGAACAGCCGTGAAATCGAGGGCGATTTCTGGCATCACGACGGCTGGACGGTGGCCGGGCGTGGTCGGGGCGGCAAGGTGACGGCATGGCCCAGCTGGGCAGCGTCGATTGGCGGCGGGGTGGCGTCGGCGGCAGTGGCAAAATCTCAAGGGCGGCGGCTAGGGTTTGGGGCGGTGAAGACGTCGGGTTTGGGGGAGGAAGATGAGAAGTATAGGGCGGTGGCAAAGTTGTAAATAAGACTTGGCTCGCACCGGCTCGTGTCAAGAATGATAACTAACTCGGAATAAATCCTAGAAAAATCC
>JAURVB010004257.1:0-13212 GCA_033002965.1 Piper betle
TTTTATGGGTGAGGCTATCACTGCACTCCAGTGCCAATGCCTTGCACACCCCGGCCGTAGCCTTTTTGTGGGGCGGCTATCACTGCACTCAGGTGATTGCTATGCCCCGTTTGTGGGGAAGCTCTCACTACCACTTCTAGTGCCAGTGCCTCACACACCCCGGCCGTTAGCCTTTTTATGGGGAGGCTATCACTGCACTCCAGTGCCAATGCCTTGCACACCCCGGCTGTAGCCTTTTTGTGGGGCGGCTATCACTACACTCAGGTGATTGCTATGCCCCGTTTGTGGGGAAGCTCTCACTACCAATTCTAGTGCATGTGCCTCACACCCCCGGCCGTAGCCTTTTTGTGAGGGCGGCTATCACTGCACTCCAGTGCGATGGAGGAATCGCTGTGCCTCACTCACCCCGGCCGTAGCCTTTTTATGGGGCTGGCTATCACTACTCCAAAACAATGTCGATGCATTACAAAATTCACGCACATAACACGACCCAGTGTCGGACTGAGTCTATTCATTGACCCCGGTTGCGCTCGGTGCATGGTAGTCGAATCTGGGCTCAGGCTGACCTAGGCTACCAACAAGGAAAATACGATGTTCTACCTATTATACGTACTTGATTTATGATTACGTCTGACTGTGACCCGTGAACCCTAATACAGTAATGGGGAGGTCGCCTGGGATAGAGATGAGGGATGAAATACTCACACAGTAATGGGGAGGTCGCCTGGGACGGAGATGAGGGATGAAATACTCCTCCTCCTGCATATATATACACTTCAACCATTCCCTCCATTAAATTCTCATACCCCATCATCCATTGGTATTTCCTAGGTTCAACGACCCCTTCATTAAATTCTCACATCCCATCATCCATTGGTATTTTCTAGGTTCAACGACCCCTTCTTCTTTTATAAAGAATAAATGACGGCTAGGGTTTGTGGAAGCACCCTTTCACCATAATTCCTTTAACCGGGTAATTGGGTAATTAACACGGTTCACTTAACCTTTTCACTCAACCTCTTAAATGGTTTGGTTCACTTAAATGGTTAAATGGATAATTAATGTGTTCGACTTGACTGATTCAATTAGAATCATCCGATTAGAAATTACTTTTCAATTTAACCGGGTATTTCATACTTAACCAGCTAATGAAATTTTTTTTTCCGGGTCTTTACACACATTGTCTGGTTCAGGCCAACTCCATATCCTTGGTTGTTTGCTTTTTGGATTCTTTATTCAATGTTGGCTTTTCACTTGCAGTGATATACAGGGTTGTTCGACTGAAAACATCATCATAAAAGATTATCCGATCAACCGGTAAGGGCCGAAATGATTGAATTTGGTCGAATATGGTTAAACAATCAGACCTTGGTGACCTATATGATTTAGGTATAGAATGTGGTCGGTAAAGACCGTGAGAAAAAGAATAAAAAATAAAAAATTGGATGCGGACACGGTCCGGGAAGGACTGAACACGGTCTGGGAAGGACCGACGTGCTATATTTTCTACCCGGTTAATTCTACCCGATTAACTATTATATTTTATTATTTACCCGGTTATCCGGTTAAATGAAATACGGGTCTAGGGGTGTTTTCACATACCCTAGCCGTCATTTTTATTTTTATAAATTTGAAAGAGGACGTCATTTTTGGTGTAGGGGCGTCTTCCTCACCTTAGCCGCCTAGTTCTCCTCTTCCTTACCGGGGCTTCTTCCTTGCTTGGGTATCCTTCTTATCTCCCTATTCTTAATTTTCATGCATTCATATGTCTTTTTAATTGATACTAAGCTTGATAAACATGAGAAATAAAGTATGAAATAAAAAATAAACAACAAGAACTAAACTGAAACCGGAATCCCGTCCAGGGCCGAGTAGTCTGAAATTTTGGCAAGATGGGCGACCGTAAGAACAATTTCAAGGCAGCCCTCACAACCCCAATGACCTCTCTTGCTGCTAGGTCGAAGGGAGGGCTCGCCATGTCCCTGGTTTCCGGTGGGTGGCGGAATTGCAGCGGTGAATGGGCAGAGTTGCAAGGGTGATGGAAGTGGCGACGTTCTGCTGCATTAGGTGCTGTAATGGACGTTCAGAGAGGTAGACACCGGTTGTGCTTCATTGACAGCATCATGGGTTCCTTCACAGTAGTTCAGGCTGCCGGAACAGTCCAGAACGGACGACCTTCTCGCCTGAATTCATGGTGGCGAAGTGCAGAAGTGGGGAGAACGACCATACTCCATGCAACGTCCAAAGGTGGCCAATCTTTCCTGTTTTGATGCCAGCCTCAGGTCGTGGAACATCTGAATTGGAGCAAGGTGCAAAAAAGGAGGGGTCTTGAGGCTGGGAGAAGAGGAACATGCCTGGTTTGGTGTAGGACGGCGTCTTGGATCGCTGCTATCAAACACGCACATGAGGCTTCCTTGCTTGCTGATTTTATCTTGTTGTTGATGCTTTGTTGGGATGTTTAAATGGTGGTTCAATTGGGTGCCAAGATAAGTGTTGGAGGAGAAGGATGAACCTGTTTTTGGAGAAGAGAAGAATGGCGACGGGAAGAAGAAGCAGAAGGGTTGCAGTTTTGCAAATATGGGTTGACTCGATACCAACTCGAGTTAAAAATAATATGAACTCGTAATAAATCTTTAAAAATAATCATTTTAATGGGTTATTGGTAATGTTACTAAACGAATTAATTATTGTACGAAAATTTATTAACTCAAAAGAAAATATACAAATAATAATATTTAAATACTTGTTGATGAATTAATAATTACTTTATTATTTGTTAAGTGTTAATTATGATTTAGATAATTAATTTAAAATGTAAAGTAGGACTTAAATAATTATGTCACATGAATAATTAATTATCTCACTAGATTTGTTGATAATTTAATATTTAATATTTTTTAAAATGATATATATATTAGATATTTAGCTGCATGCAATCCTACTCGAATAAAATTATACTTATGTATAATTTTATGTTCTCGTTAAGATTAGGATCGTTGGTCGCAGCTGCGAGTTGAAAATATCCAGGTCCGTATAATTATTTTAAATGTTATACTTTCCCTTGTTGGCAGCCCTGGTGGGCCTAAGCCCAGATTCGATCACCATGCGTTGGAACGCAATCGAGGTCAAGGAATTGACTCTGTTCGACACGGGGCCACACCATTAAAATTACTCTGTGGGTCTGTATAATTATTTTAAATGTTATATTGTCCGTATAATCATTTGAAATGTTGTACTTTCCCTTGGTTGCAGCCCTGGTCGGCCTGAGCCCAGATTCGACCACCATGCGCTGTAACGCAATCGAGGTCAAGGAATTGACTTGGTCCGACACAGGGCCGCACCTTTAAAATTACTATGTGTGTCCGTATAATTATTTAAAATGTTATATTATCCATATAATTATTTAAAATGTTGTATTGTACGTATAATTATTTGAAATGTTGTATTGTCTATATAATTATTTGAAATGTTATATTTTCCCACACTGGTATAATTAATTCAAATGTTGTATTTTCCCAAACTGTTATAATTATTTGAAATGTTGTATTTTCCCAAACTGGTAGCCTTTGTTAACAATAATCTCAGAATGAGCTGGGAGATGATTTTTAATCGCAAAATGAACTAGGAGACAATGACTAATCTCATAATGACTTGGGAGACCACCTAATCTCAGAATGAGCTGGGAGACAAATTTCTAATCTTAGAATGATCTGGGAGACAATGACTAATCTCAGAATGAGCTGGAGACCACCTAATCTCAGAATGAGCTGGGAGAGAAATTCTGATCTCAAAATAAACTGGGAGACCATGACTAATCTCAGAATGAGCTAGGAGATAAATTTCTAATCTCGGAATGAATTGGGAGACAATGATTAATCTCAAAATGAGCTGGGAGACCACCTAATCTCAGAATGAGCTGGGAGACAATTTCTAATCTTAGAATGAACTGAGAGACAATGACTAATCTTAGAAAGACCTGGGAGACCACTTAATCTTAGAATGAGCTGGGAGACAATTTCTAATCTCAAAATGAGTTGGGAGACGATGTTTACGAATCTAAGAATGACCAAAGAGACAAAATATTAATCTCAGAATTACTTGAGAGATAATTACTAAAAGACTTGTGAAATGATAATAATAATAAAAATGGGTGAAATGATAATAGGGATTATATTGACTTGTTTTATTTAATTATGCGGCTTAGTGGTTTTATCACAACCGCGGAATTGCTTCCGCAGGTGAGTAACTGTGGACTGAAGAATAGAAGTGTGGTTGGTGGTTCTTTTACCAACCTAGGTATGGTGAATCGTTAATAAAAAAAATGGACTTCCTTATTATTCTCTTGTGTTATAAATGTGACTATAGGAAACGGTCCGAGACTATGGGATGGTTATTTTATATTTTAGAGAACATGATTTATTGTTATGATTCATATTATATGTTGCGAGACTTATTTGTTGTATTTCAATTCATGTTCTGGAATGTTACATTTACATTACCTATATTTTTAAGTAAAACCCGGTCTAGTTTGGGCGGGTCGTTACAGGTGGTATCAGAGCATGGTTTCCCACTAGCTCACATTTTATGACTCAAGTACCTTGTTGAAAAGTCCAATAATTATCTTTTCCCACTGTATTGTGTTTTGAATTAACAAATTCATTCGCTAATAAACCTAAGTCATAACTGAAAGAGAACATATTAATGAACCATGATGGTTCGACGTTTCAGATGGCAGGCACTCGCAAATAGTCAAACCGATCTGCACAGTCAAATTCGAACACAGAGAATGTGTTGGCCCAGATCCTGACGGCCATACAGGGACTGGCGCAGGCTTCAGAAAATACAAATTCTGTGGTGGTTACCGGGAGTGGTAGCCGGGAATGGAGCCTCAAACTCGGCAACGGGTCCCAGAATCACCCCAGATGGTGGTCAGGGGAGTGCCCAAGGACAGGCAGCAGTGAGTCCCAGAATCACCCTAGATGGTGGTCAGGGGAGTGCCCAAGGGCGGGCAGGGTTAGCAGACCCGGGCGAGACAGGGGAGCGTCCAAACCCAGTGCCACCGGTAGTCCGACAAGCGGTGCCGCCAGGGGTTGATGATAGCAACCGTTACACTATGGAAAAGTTCAAGAAGAATGGAGCTGACTATATGTTGGAGGGATTGATCCAATGAAGCCGGAGAGCTGGATAGACATTACCGAAAAGCTTTTAAGGCTCTATCTGTGCCCCACCACCATCAAGTGTGATTGACAACATGCATGCTTCAGGAGGAAGCATCTTACTGGTGGAAATCCATGGAAAAACCAAACAACTCGACTACCCATTGTTTGGTGAGGGTTGTAATGCCTTTTTGGCTAACTTAGTTTGCCCAAAGAGTTTCCCGATGTATTCCCAGAAGAACTTCCAGGATTACCTCCTAAGCGGGCAGTGGAGTTCGCCATTGACTTAGCACCTAGAACAACACCCATTTCTAAAGCACCATACCGCATGGCTCCAGCAGAACTCAAGGAGTTGAAGAGTCAACTAGAGGAGTTGTTGCAGGTAGGTTTCATCCGACCAAGTACTTCACCCTAGGGAGCCCCTGTGCTTTTTGTGAAGAAGAAAGATGGATCACTTCGACTGTGTATTGACTATCGAACAATCAATCAAGTGACAGTCAAGAATCGGTACCCCTTACCGAGGATTGATGACTTGTTTGATCAGCTAAAAATAGCCGGAGTATTTTCTAAGATAGACTTGCAGCCTGGTTATCACCAGTTGCGAGTAAAGGAGTCAGACATACAGAAAATGGCTTTTCGAACTCGATATGGACATTATGAGTTTCTGGTTATGCCTTTTGGTCTAACAAATGCACCAGCGGCCTTTATGTCACTCATGAACACAGTATTCCATGCATGCCTGGACAAGTTTATTATCGTGTTTGTGGATGACATTCTGGTTTATTCAAATAATGAAGAAGAGCATGTGGAGCACCTGTCTATTACTCTTCAAGTTCTGAGAGAACATCAACTGTTTGCCAAGCTCTCAAAGTGTGACTTCTGGATGAGGGAGGTAAATTTCCTTGGTCATATTGTCTCAAAGGCTGGATTTGCAGTGGATCCATCAAAAGTGAAAGCAGTCACAGATTGGCCACAACCTAAGTCAGTCACTGATATCAGAAGCTTCCTTGGTTTAGCGGGTTACTATAGGAAATTCATTAAAGACTTCTCCTTAGTAGCATCGCCGATGACCAAACTCACAAGGAAGGGAGTCAAGTTTGAATGGAGTAGTAAGTGTGAGGAGAGTTTCCAGTCTCTAAAGAAGAGTCTAACAACTGCACCAGTCTTGACCCTGCCAAATGGTAATGAAGGATTCGTAGTCTTCAGTGATGCATCTCGGTTGGGTTTAGGATGCGTCCTTATGCAAGAAGTAAGGTGGTGGCCTATGCCTCTCGTCAATTGAAGATTCATGAGCAAAATTATGCAATCCATGACTTGGAACTGGCAGCAGTGGTTTTTGTCCTGAAGATTTGGAGACACTACTTGTATGGAGCCCAGTTCGAAGTCTTCACTGACCACCAGAGTTTGAAGTATATCTTCACCCAGAATGACCTTAACCTTCGACAGAGGCGGTGGATAGAATATTTGAAGGACTACGATTTCCAAATCTTATACCATCTAGGGAAAGCGGATGTGGTAGCCGACGCGTTGAGTCGGAAGGGCAAGGTGGACAAAAGTCAGTAGCTAGCTAGACTTTGGGCCATGTCAGCAGAAGTTGTGGCTATCAACCTTGTGGAGCAACTAACTGGGTTATTGGCAAATTTGGTTATTTCCAATGATTTAGTTGACTATGCTAAGCTAGCACAAATGGGTGATGAGGAGCTGAATGAAATGTTGGACAAGATTCCTGACATTGTAGCCGATTCCAATAGTGTGATCAGATTTAGAGGAAGGTTGTGTGTACCCAAGGATAATGCATTGAGGCAGAATATCTTGGAGGAGGCTCATCGCTCAAAGTTCTCAATACACCCTGGAGTTACTAAAATGTATCAGGATTTAAAGCAAACCTACTAGTGGATTGGGATGAAGAGGGATGTGGTGGATTTTGTCTCCAAGTGTCAGACTTGCCAACAGATCAAAGCCCAACATCAACTACCTGGAGGACTATTGCAACCTTTAGAAATACCAACTTGGAAATGGGAGTGTGTCACATGCGATTTTATTGCAAAGCTCCACAAGGACTCAGAGGTAGCATGACTCCATATGGGTAGTTGTGGACCGACTAACTAAGGTAGCTCACTTCATCCCCACGAAATCAATGAGGACGGCAGAATACCTGGAAGGATTATATGTTGACAATATTGTCAAATTGCATGGGATTCCAAAGGAGATAGTTTCCGACCGCGATCCCCTATTCACCTCACAATTCTGGGAAGCTTTCCAAAAAGCCATGGGAACTTAAATTAAGTTGAGCACAGCATATCATTCCCAAACTGATGGTCAGAGTGAGTGGACTATTCATACTTCGGAAGATTTGTTAAGAGCTTGCATTCTTGACTGGGGAGGTGATTGGGAGAAACAGTTAGCTTTGGCTGAATTCACCTACAATAACTCTTACCAAGCCAGTATAGGGATGGCACCATTGGAAGCCTTATATGGTAGGCCTTGCAGATCTCCATCGTGCTGGCCGGAGTCTACTGAGGTAGTTATTGTCAGACTAGAGATGGTGAGGGAAGCAATTGAAAAGGTGAAACTCATTCAGCAAAGACTTAAGGTAGTTCAGGATCGACAAAAGAGTTATGCTGATACTCGAAGGAAGGACCTAGAGTTCCAAGTTGGGGAGTTTGTGTACCTAAAGACGTCTCCTACGAAGGGGGTGATCAGATTTAAAATATCTGGGAAGTTGAAGCCAAGATTCATTGGACAATTTCCAATCCTGGATCAAGTTGGAAATTGTGCATATAGATTAGCATTGCCACCAAGCCTCGTTGGAGTACACAATGTTTTCTATGTGTCAATGCTAAAGAAATATGTACGAGATGAAGGTCATATCATCACCAATTTTGAAGACTTAGAGCTACAATCAGATTTAACCTACAAGGAAAAGTCGATTCGCATCCTGGTAAGAGAAATAAAGACACTCAAGAACAAGGAAATTCCTTTGGTAAAAGTATTATGGAAAAATCAGGGGTCAGAGGAAGCTACATGGGAGATGGAACAAGAAATGGAAAGGAAATACCCTAGCCTGTTTGTGGCATAGGAGTTTTATATTTGTAATAGCATGAACTGATCCTGAAGAAATAAATAAAATTAATCATGATTGTTCTGTTGCCTGTTATGATATTTTAGGGACGAAATATTTCACAGTTAGGGAGATTGTAAAGACCGTGAGAAAAAAAATAAAGAATAAAAAATTGGATGCGGACGCCGTCCGGGAAGGACCGAACACAGTCTGGGAAGGACCGAACGTGTTATATTTTCTACCCAGTTAATTCTACCCGGTTAACTATTATATTTTATTATTTACCCAGTTACCCGGTTAAATGAAATATGGGTCTAGGGGTGTTTTCACGTACCCTAGCCGTCATTTTCAATTTTATAAATTTGAAGCGGACGTCATTTTTGGTGTAAGGGGGCGTCTTCCTCACCTTAGCCGCCTAGTTCTCCTCTTCCTTACCGGGGCTTCTTCCTTGCTTGGGTATCCTTCTTATCTCCCTATTCTTAATTTTCAAGCATTCATATGTCTTTTTAATTGATCCTAAATTTGATAAACATGAGAAATAAAGTATGAAATAAAAAATAAACAACAAGAACTAAACTGAAACCGGAATCCCGTCCAGGGCCGAGTAGTTTGAAACTTTGGCATGATGGGCGACCGTAAGAACAATTTCAAGGCAGCCCTCACAACCTCAACGACCTCTCTTGCTGCTGGGTCGAAGGGAGGGCTCGCCATGTCCCTGGTTTCCGCTGGGTGGCGGAATTGCAGTGGTGAATGGGCGGAATTGCAAGGGTGATGGAAGTGGCGACGTTCTGCTGCATTAGGTGCTGTAATGGACGTTTAGAGGGGTAGACACCAGTTGTGCTTTGTCGATAGCATGATGGGTTCCTTCACAGCAGTTCAGGCCACAGGAACAGTCCACAACGGATGACCTTCTTGCCTGAATTCATGGTGGCGAAGTGCAGAAGTGGGGAGAACGACCATACTCCATGCAACGTCCAAAGGTGGCCAATCTTTCCTGTTTTGATGCCAGCCTGAGGCCGTGGAACATCTGAATTGGAGCAAGGTGCAAGAAAGGAGGGGTCTTGAGGCTGGGAGAAGAGGAAGATGAGGAAGATGCTTGGTTTGGTGCAGGACGACATCTTGGATCGCTGCTGTCAAACACGCACATGAGGCTTCCTCGCTTGCTGATTTTATCTTGTTGTTGATGCTTTGTTGGGATGTTTAAAAGGTGGTTCAATTGGGTGCCAAGATATGGGTTGGAGGAGAAGGATGAACCTGTTTTTGGAGAAGAGAAGAATGGCGACGGGAAGATTAAGAAGAAGAAGGGTGGCAGTTTTGTAAATATAGGTTGACTCGATACCGACTCGAGTTAGAAAATAATACGAACTCGTAATAAATATTTAAAAATAATCATTTTAATGGGTTATTGGTAATGTTACTAAACTAATTAATTATTGTACGAAAATTTATTATCTCAAAAGAAAATATACTAATAATAATAATTAAATACTTGTTTATGAATTAATAATTTCTTTATTATTTGTTAAGAGTTAATTATGATTTAGATAATTAATTTAAAATGTAAAATAGGACTTAAATAATTATGTCACATGAATAATTAATTATCTCACTAGATTTGTTAATAATTTAATATTTAATATTTTTGAAAATGATATATATATATATATTAGATATTTAGCTACATGCAATCCTACTCGAATAAAATTATACTTATGTATAATTTTATGTTCTCGTTCAGATTAGGATCGTTGGTCGCAGCTACGAGTTTAAAATATCCAGATCCGTATAATCATTTGAAATGTTGTACTTTCCCTTGTTGGCAGCCCTGGTCGGCCTGAGCCCAGATTCGACCACCATGCGCTGGAATGCAATTGGGGTTAAGGAATTGGCTCAGTCCGACACGGGGCTACACCTTTGAAATTACTATGTGAGTCTGTATAATTATTTTAAATGTTATATTATCCGTATAATCATTTTAAATGTTGTACTTTCCCTTGTTGGCAACCCTGGTCGGCCTGAGATCAGATTCTAGACGCACCATAGCGACTATAACTTGTCCGACATCGGGGTGCACATGAGAATTGACTTTGTGTGCCGTATAATCATTTAAAATGCTGTATTGTTCGTATAATTATTTGAAACGTCTGTATTGTCCATATAATTATTTGAAATGTTGTATTGTCCGTATAATTATTTGAAATGTTATATTTTCCCAAACTGGTATAATTAATTCAAATGTTGTATTTTCCCAAACTCGTATAATTATTTGAAATGTTGTATTTTCCCAAACTGGTAGCCTTTGTCGGCACTAATCTCAGAATGAGCTGGGAGACGATTTTTAATCTCAGAATAAACTGGGAGACGATGACTAATCTTAGAATGACCTGGGAGACCACCTAATCTCAGAATAAGCTGGGAGACAAATTCTAATCTCAGAATGAACTGAGAAACCATGACTAATCTCAGAATAATCTGGGAGATCACCTAATTTTAGAATGAGCTAGGAGACAAATTTCTAATCTCAGAATGAACTGGGAGACAATGACTAATCTCAGAATGAGCTGGGAGACCACCTAATCTCCTAATGAGCTGGGAGACAAATTCTAATCTCAGAATGAGCTGGGAGACCATGATTAATCTTAGAATGAGTTGGGAGACCACCTAATCTCAAAAGTGCTGGGAGACAAATTTTCTAATCTCAGAATGAACTGGGAGACAATGACTAATCTCAGAATGAGCTGGGAGACCACCTAATCTCAGAATGAGCTGGGAGATAATTTCTGTTCTCAGAATGAACTGGGAGACAATGACTAATCTCAGAAAGACCTGGTAGACCACCTAATCTTAGAATGAGCTGGGAGACAATTTCTAATCTCATAATTAGCTGGGAGACGACTTTTGCGAATCTCAGAATGACCAGAGAGACAAATTACTAATCTCAGAATGACCTGATAGATAATTACTAAAAGACTTGTAAAATGATAATAATAATAATAATAATAATAATAATAATAAACGGGTGAAATGATAATAGGGATTATATTGACTTGTTTCATTTAATTATCCGGCTTAGTGGTTTTATCACTAATGCGGAATTGACCTCCGCGGGTGAACAGCTGTGGACTGAAGAATAGAAGTGTGGTTGGTGGTTCTTTTACCAACCTAGGTATGGTGAATCGATAATAAAAATTGGACTTCCTTATTATTCTCTTGTGTTATAAATGTAGCTATGGGAAACGGTCCGAAATTGTGGGATGGTTATTTTATATTTTAGAGAACATGATTTATTGTTATGATTCATATTATATGTTGCGAGACTTATTTGTTGTATTTCAATTCATGTTCTGGAATGTTACATTTACATCACCCATATTTTTAAGTAACACCCGGTCTGGTTTGGGCTGGGTCATTACATGGTCAGTGGGTTTCTTAGGCTAGTAGGAGGCTCCCAGGAAGTTGGAGGATAATTATGAAAATGGAAAAATAGAGGAGTTTATAAACACCTTAAACCTAATGAGTCGTCCTTCATCTTCAAGTGTGATCATGGTACTTCTCTCCCTTTATCAAAATTTCATTATTCTTCATCATTTTTGGTGGTTAGAAGGGTTTTAGTCATCCCCAAACAAAAACTGCCAAAGAAGAAGTTAGTAGTTCAATTTTAACATAGTTAATTAATGCATCATGGACATATTAATGTTGTGTTTTGTGTGAATAATATATTAACGTGTATATTCCTGGTTTTCATTAATTATACCTTGGTTGTCCCTGCCCAAGGGTTTTTACTATTTGTTTGGTTGTTACCTGAATCAGGTTAGTAGGGTCCAACCCTTCTTACTATGGTTCGTATATGATATGCTGTAAGTTGCCCAGCCTTAGCCACCATCAGCGCTCGGTATGCCTATTTGGATGCGGCACTCCCAACTTTTTCATGTTCGGTCCATTCTAATCGTATTTAGATAGATGTTAGGACCGTGTACCTTGCGTGTCTTTTTGTGTTCTTGCTGTGTGTTTGATAGCCTTTCAAACCATCCTAACCCCTTTTCGGACCTGCAGTGTAACTCCCGAGGTGGGCCTGATTGCTATAGGAAAAAACCTTAAGTTTTTAGGATTTGAGATAACCCAACCCATACCTCTTTTACCTAACCCAACCCATACTTCTTTAGCTAACCCAACCCATACATTTATAGGTATGGCACCTATAGCTCTATAGGTATGACACCCATACCTCTATAGGAATGGCACCCATACCTCTATAGGTATGACACCTATACCTCTATATGAGTGGCACCCATACCTCTATAGGCATGGCACCCATACCTTTATAGGTATGGCACCCATACCTCAATGACATCACCAAGCTAACCCATACCTCCTTATCCAACCCACACCTCTTTAGGTATGGTACCCATACCTATGACTTCACCAAACCAACCACCCTTTTTCTACAAAATCCCCCTTCCCTCACTTTTCACCATTTCTCCTTCCTCCTCAACTCCAACCACTTTCTTCTACTCTCTTTGGCCTTCTTCTTCCTCCTTGGAGCTCTGAGAAACTCTCCCTCCACGTTCCTAGCTTCCTCGGGTGGTAGGCTTTGAGGTTGGATGCCTCAAAAGACCTCCCCTTGGACTTTGCTCGTTAGCATCAGGTTTGGGCTGCCTCTATTGCTCGTTGTTTGATAAATATCACTTATATGATTCTATGAATTTATTTTTAAGATATTTTTATCATGTATATTTGTATGTTATAAGAATTTTGACTACACATTTATCTTATTTCGCTATGTAAATAAATAAATATGATTTTATAATGCATGTAGGTCACTGATATGCATTGTTTCAGTATAAATATCATATCTTGGCATTCTGATGTTCAATTTGCACTATTCTTATTATGTTATACTCACAACATGTAGATCTACAACTTTTGTGTTTGGTGTTTTACCTGAATGCTGGGCAGGGTGGCCTTTGGACCGTTATAGTGATATAAGTGCTCCTT
>JAURVB010004258.1:0-20304 GCA_033002965.1 Piper betle
TCGGTCAATTGAACGGATCTACCGGATTTCAATCCGATAACGATAAATATCGAAAATTAAGGTATCGATAATAACGATAAATACGAAAATGAGCAGAAATAAATATTGATATTTATTACGTTCAATATCAATACATATCCTGATTTAAGTTGAAAAAAGTTTTTTAATACCTAGTCTAATTTGATTATATAAATAAAGTTAAGATTGAACTACACCTCATTAATAACTTTTTAAAAATAATTTTACTTAATAAATTATAGATTTTTTAATAAAAGAAATTTTTTTCATATGTAATACAGGAAAGAATAGATATAATTATTAAAAGATAAAAAATTAATTATAATGGTAAAATAACCATCTTCTTTTTAAGAAAAAATTAAAAAATAAATTGGTGGCCACCTCAGCCGGGAGCGATGGCAAAATGCGACCTAGGCGACCTGGATCTGGCCACAAAGTCTCGGCGAGAAGTATCCGCCCACACGGGCATTTGCCTCAAAGTAGTTTTATTTTTTAAAAAACTAAAGTAATTTTATTCATCATGGCGCAGCGATTGTCGAGGGTAGCCAAATCCGGCCATCCATTCGCCTTAGACCCAACTGCCCCTAATTAAAAAATATATTTTAAAAAATATTAGTTGAATTTGTTATAAATTTTTAAACGAGGATATTTTAAACAAGGCCTATTTTTTAAGTATTAGGCTTGATTTTTCAGCCACATGATAATATAAAAAATAATTTTTCCTTTTTGATAGAATGCTCTAAAATATATGTATTTAATTAACTTCTATTTCATTTTTCTATCAATCTATCTACCCAATAATGTAAAAGTAAAGTAATCTTTGGCCACATGCCTATCTCATATATTTTATTATTTTAAATTTAAAAAAGGTTAGAGACAAAACCTTTTACACAACTAAATTACATCAATGACTTTGATTAAATTATATAGATTTTCCTAATAAATGGGGATAAACTTATTATAAAGTAATGTAAGAGATATGTGAAATTTTAGATAAATTAATAAAAGACATGCAATAGTAAAAGATACATGACAAATAAATACGAGTCTTGTTTTGTTAAACTATAATAATAACATATATTATTACAAATATTTTCTAACTTTTAATTTTGTTTAAAATTACAATTAGATTTTTAAGTTAATTTATAATTTTAATTTGTAATTACTCGTTTTAGATATCTTTAATATTCTATATATTTATGTATATTATAGTGTTTTTAAAAGATTTTTAATATGAATTAACTACAAAATATGTTATCATGATTATAATCATATTACTCAATTTAAAATTAAAGTTGGTTACTTAATCATCTATACTTAATTTTAAATTAACAAAATTAATTTAAAATATAAAATTATTAATTTTATATATAAATGCAATAGGAAATTTTATATAGAATCTCTAGAAAATTTATTCACACTTTTTAAATTGTTAAAATTATAAAAAATGATAGAAGTGATAAAATTATACTTGACATATGAGAAGGACAAATGTAAAAACTACTAAATAATAAGAATAAAGTAATAATAATTTTCTCTTCGACAGGAGGTTGTACGGTAAGAATTGAGTTATTGTTAGAATTTAGTGGATATTATGGTTGATAGAAAGAGGTTTAGGTAGATTTATTGTTAGAATTTAGTAGATATTATGGTTACGATAGGAGAGAAATAGAAAGGTTTTGGTGAGATCTTTTAGGGATCAGATTTTTTGTAGGCTATGAGAGATTTTATGACAATTAGGAGACGTTTAGTGATATATTTTAGGGATTTGTAGATTATGAAAGATTTTATGATTGCAATGTTATCCTAGATCACGCTCAATTAGAGAGGATCGTAGGAAGGCCATAACATCGTTTCTCTCTCCACCTGTTTTCCTCCTCATCCATTTTTATTTTCTTTCTTCATCCTCCATACTTACATATCATCTTATTGGTTGTTTATAATTTTGTTCTTTTTGAATTTTAATTATTAGTTGAGATCGTTGTTTTTTTTAAAGATTTCATGTTTTCTTTTAACGATTGTTAAGTTTGAGTATAAACTTTTATCTACATAATGTTATTAATTATTTCTTAGTGGTTTCATCTCTTTCATACTTGTGACATTGATCCACTTGGTGGTTAGAGGGTTAGTTCATAATCTGTATAATATGTAAATTAATATTAGTATTACATTGAATATTGACTACAATAATTTCATTTCATTTATTAAATTTATATTTGATAAAATTGTAATATCTAATTATAATTAACTAATTTCATTTATTAAATTAATTGTCATTTTGGTTTGTTGACCTCTAAATCTTTATTACTGATAAAAATTAAAAATAAATCAACAAACTATTTTGTATTATGTGCCTCGTCTGTAGGTTAAAATCAGTCAATAGGTTAAAATTATGTTTGGTGTATGCCCAATTAAGTAAATTGATAATGATATTATAGTACATTTTACATCCAACAATTCTCGCATCCTTACATCTCTTTTAGCCGGTGGGTATTTGGTTCACTGCTTAGGTATTAGCACCTAAATGGATTCAACTTTATCTTTTGGATGCAACCAGTTAATAATTCTTTTTATTTTAGGCTATGTAGATCAGTATTAACATTATAAATTAAGACAAGAGGTTTATTTAGAAATAATATAATAATTAATTAAATATAATGTCTCATATACTGTTTAAAGTAATTGTTATGATATTAGTTGCTCGAGGTATATTATATATATAGTACAACCATTATATGCGTATCAAATTTTTAAAATGTTATTTAATAAATAAGGCATTAGTTTTGTATCGTGGTAATTTATCAACTTACAATTATTCTTTTCTATGAGAATGATAAATTAATTTTAGTAAATGTATGAATTATTATATTTATTTTGACTAAATTAATTAGTTATCATGTGGCTTACAATTCTATATCATTGATGAGGAACCCTAACCCTTGTGGTCGAAGATAGTAGCTAGTTGTGCAATTTGGGGTTTGCTCCCATCTGAGGGCCATTTATGTGCAATTGTTAATGGTTATCGTTTGTTGACGGATCTCAATCCGATAATGATAAATATCAATAATTTAATGTATCGATAATAACGATAAATGCATAAATAAGCAAAATAAATGTTGATATTTAGTACATTCAATATATAGATATATCCTGGTTTAAGTCAGAAAAGTTTTTTTAATGCCTTGTCTAATTTGATTATATAAATAAAATTAAGATTGAATTACACCTCATTAATAACTTTTTAAAAAAATAATTTTAAGTAATCAATTATAGATTTTTAATAAAAAAGGAAAAAATTCATATAAATACGGAGAGAAAATGAGGTATAATTACTAAAAGATAAAAATTAATTGTGATGGCAAAACAACCCACTTCATTAAAAAATTAAAAATAAATTAGTTGCCACCTTGGCCGGGAGTGGTGGCCAAATACAACTTAAGCAGCCTAGATCCGGCCATGTGCCAGCCATAGGCTCTTGGCCACGGGATAGTTGCCTCGAAGTAGTTTTATTTTTTAAAAATAAAAATTAATTATTTACCACAATGGCAACGATTGCTTAGGGTAGCCAATTTGGCCACCCATTGGCCCAGGACTGAACTGCTCCCAATTAAAAAATATATTTTGAAAAACATTAGTTAAATTTATTATAATTTTTAAAATGGGGATATTTTAAACAAGTCATATTTTCTCTTTTCTAAGTATTAGGCTTGATTTTTCTGCCACACGGTAATATAAAAAACAATTCTTCATTTTTTGATAAAATGCTCTAAAATATATGTATTTAGTTTATTTCTATTTTATTTATCTATTTATCTATCCACCCAATAATATGAAAGTAAAAGTAATCTTTAGCCACATGCCTATCTCATATATTTTATTTTTTCTTAAATTTAAAAAATGTTAGAGACAAAACCATTTACACCGCTAAATTACATCAATGGCTTAGATTAAATTATATAGGTTTTTCTAATAAATGGGGATAAAATTACTATAAAATAACGTGAGAGATACGTGAAATTTTAGATAAATTAATAAAAGAAAAGATACATGACAGATAAAGACGAGTCTTCTTTTGGTATACTATACCTATAACATATATTATTACAGAAAAGGGCTGCTATACGCTGCCCCATTTTCGTATCCAACGGCCCCAAATATTTTCATCGCCCAATATTTTTCCATGCATATCCTCCTCCCGGCACCAAACGGCATCATCTTGATCTCCTTGGTACCGGTGATGTCCACCTCCTCCTCCAAGAACCTCTCCGGCCGGAACTCCATCGGTGCCTCCCACACCACCCCGTCCCGACCCATCTTCGCCACCATGAAGTTCACCGTCGCGTCCTTGGGTATCACGTACCCATCAATCTCCAGCTCCTCCTTCACCGCATGCGGCAGCACGAAGTGCCCCAGTGGGTGCCGGCGCAGCCTCTCCATCACCACCGCCTTCAAGTAGTTCATCTTCGGCAGATCCTCCTCCCCCACATAATCATCACCGCCTCCTTTCCCTTCCATCACCGACTCAATCTCCTCAGCCAGCTTCCTCTGTATCTCCGGGTGCTTCACCAGATTCGCCATGATCCATTGGAGGGCGGTGGAGGTGGTGTCCATGCCGGCGTTGATAAACTTGGAGCAGAGCGTCACAATCTCCCCCTCTGTTGGCCGCTGACCGCCTTCCTCCAGCAACTCCAAGTTCAGAAGCGAATCGACGTAGGAAAACACAAAGCTCTGCTCTTCCTCATCCTCCGCTCCTTTCCTTTGTTTTCCCGATCGAGCTCTGATCAGAGGAATGAGAACCTCTTCTCGCCTTCTCAGCATCGCCAACAACTCGTTCCATCTCTTCCGAAACAAGTACTTGGCGGATTTCGGGAAAAAAGTGAAGACGCTGAATCGCCCAAAACTCAATAGCAGTGACCGAAGCGAGGTCTCGACCTCTCTCACCTGTTTCTCCTCCAACCTCTCGCCGAAGCACATGAAGAGGAGCAAGCAGAACATGGCGTACTGAAAGCTCTAGACGACCCGAACGCGGCCAGCAGCGGCCGAGTCGGCAGCAAGCCTGGCGAGGAGGACGTCGAGGACCCACGTTGCGGTGGAGGCGGCAGCCAGAGCAGGCCGTGGCCGGCAGAGCTGATGCTGTGCTGGTTGGAGTTGATGACGCGGGCAACGGGGTTGCCGGCGGGCCGGGTGGCGGCGGCAGCGCCGGCAGCGACTAGGAGGCGGTGAGCGACGGCGGGGTCGGAGACAAAGATGGCGGCATGGGACGCCGAGGCGGAGGGTAAGGATGGGGCTATAGACGGGCGGAGGCGGCGTAGGAAGGGCTCGATGTCTAAGAGGGACTTACCGAGCCACAAGAGGTTGCCGAGCACGTGGAGGCCGCAAGCGGCTGGGGAAGGTTGGTGGCGCCGGCGTAGAAGGAGAAGACATAGTAGACGGCGGTTGATCCATAGAATACCTTGGGCCATTGGATTTGATCCAACAGACCAAATACAATACGTTACTATGCTCTGTCGAAAAATGACAGCGCATAATAGTCTTTTTTATTATTATAAATATTTTCTAACTTTTAATTTTATTTAAAATTACAATTAGATTTTTTAACAAAATTTATAATTTTAAATTCTAATTACTCATTTTAGATATCTTTAATATTCTATATATTTATGTATATTATAGTGTTTCTAAAAGATTTTTAATATGAATTACTACAAAATATGTTATCATGATTAGAATCATATTACTCCATTTAAAATTAAAGTTGGTTACTTAATCACATGTACTTATTTATTTCTAAATTAAAGTAGATGTGATTTAATCACATACAATTAATTGTAAATTAATAAATTTAATTTAAAATTTAAATTTATTAATTTTTTATATGCAAATGGAATAGGAAATTTTATATAGAATCTCTAGAAAAATTTTTATAATTTTTAAATTGTCAAAATTATAAGAAATCGATAGAAGTGATAAAAATTATACTTGACATAAGAGGACAAAGCATTAGGAAAGAATAAATAGGGTTTGACCGTTTATCTAAATATTTTGTGAAATGCTTTAAAACAACCACTACCACTTACACCTTTTTTATCTCGTTACAATCTTTTAATTTGACAATAAACAAGTTCAAAACAATGTAACTAAACGCCCTATAAAATTCATTCCAGACAATGCTATTTATATTATATTTAAATTAAAAATAAGCGTTCAACTATCTAACTAATAAAGGATATATTTTTAGAGTACAATGTTTATATAAAATATTAAAGTTAACCATTATATACTGAAAATAAGTAATACTCTTAGTAAATGGGTATTAATAAGTAAAAAATTTATCAAATTTAAGATCGTTAATTGGTTAAAACTATACTTTTAATTTCGTCACAATAAATAATAATAAATGGCTAAATAAATAAAAATTCTTAATTAGATACGTATTTTCAAATAATCCACTCTAATTCAAGTAATAATTTCTAATTTAATAATAATAATTATACTTTTAAACTTTTTTACTAATAATTATCAATATTTAAACTATTTAACTTAAGTAAACATTAAAAAGTTCACCAAAGGAAAATAAAATAAAATAATAAAGAATAAAAAAATTAATCCAACCCAAACCCATCATTTAGTTATTTCATAATAAGCTCTCTCGCCGGTATTTCAAACTTTATAAAAAATATCAATGAATCGTAAATGTTTCCTTAATGAAGAAACGTGACCGCCTCTTTATGCCACTGAATTTTGCAAGTCTTGCATATGTATATACCAAATTTCTGTTGTCAAATGTCAACTACCTTTTTACCTTCATGAAATTTTTTCTTGAGTTCCCATAAAATCCTAGGTTCGAATACAATTCCAAGTCATGTCAGGCAACCTAATCTAATAGGTACTAAAGTAAGCAAGTGCTATAATATTTGACCTTCCTCATTGAAAAGCCCACTGGTTCTCCCTCCTAACCTCTTCCTCCTCATCGGGTGTGTAATCATTCACGATGTTGAACAGCGCGCGAATCTCCTCCGGACTCTTTCCAATCATCATGTTTGCTACGGTCTGGCATGTTAGATCGAACAGGCCCTTAATATCGAGGTAATTTGCAGCCTGCATAAACATTCATGCGTTCCAATATTCAGATAATGGGAAGCGTCACTAAAATAGATGAATAAGAATATCACAAACCATAATTGAGCAAGGGTGCAACAAAAGTTCCTCTAAAAAGTGCTCACATTGCAAATTCTAATAATACTTGACAAGCATAAACTCAACCTAACCACAACACAAGCATACTCTAAAAGAATACTCTGTCTTCCAAATAAAATAAAAAAGAAAAAAATACTCTGCCTAAGATGCGGGGAAAAAAATAAACCAACAAAATAAACAAAGTAGAGCAGTCAAAGATTTCAAATTTTCAACACCGTCAGGAAAAAGAACTTTTCAGATTATCACCACAAGATCTTGAACGGTCATAGATGGACTTGCAATGTTTAGAACTAGATGTGTAATATTTAACAGTGGGAGTCAATAACTTTCTTGATTGCAGATGAGAACCATATACAAAGCACATAGCCGAAGTTGGCTTTGTCCTGCATCATCATTGATTAAACGAAACTCGTATGTATATAAGTTGTAACAATTAGCTAAATAAAACCAATCAAAACAGTCAAAGATGAACTTAAAATGTTTAATCAATTGAGCTAAAAGAGTATTAATTGAAGAAATTTTTAGTTGACAAAAAAAGTAATTACATAAATAGTAAAATTTGAGAACAGCTAAACACAGTGAGCCACAAATGATCCCATTAAAATTTTCACCTATTAAACATCCATTAACTGGTTATTATAACATCAAACACTCTTCCAACCTTGATGATAATAGGTCAAGCCGCCTCAAAACAACACCGGATAAAACCTTACACATAAGATCCCACCATGATCATTATCATACAAAAACATCAAATAATACACATACCATTGAATTGATATTTCTTTACTATACAAGTAATCAAATCAATCAATCAAAACATCCTAACAAACTAAACAACCTGCCAACGAGACTACAAAACCCACCACCACAAAATCAAAACCCTGATAAAACCTAACCGCGCCCAAATCAGAACTAATGCAAAATCGGAATGTGCAATCTCATCATTACATAAAAAAGTATAAATTCAGACACCCACAAACGTGCCATTTTCAAGCCCTAATCTCCACCATACCATCTAATTGCACAACCACATCAAGACCCAAGAGCAGAACCACAAACTTACACACCGCAAAGCACCACCAATGGTGCAATCTTTCAAACCCTAATCTCCACCATAACATCTAATTGCACAACCAAATCAAGACCCAAGAGCAGAACCATAAGCTTACACACCACAAATCACCACCAATGGTGCAATCTTTCAAACCCTAATCTCCACCATAACATCTAATTGCACAACCACATCACGACCCAAGAGCAGAACCATAAACTTACACACCACAAAGCACCACCAATGGCTTTCAAACCCTAATCTCCACCATACAAAATCAGAGCATCAGAGTCACCACAACCCCATCAAGATCCAAACTATAACCATCAAACAACAAAATAAAACCCTAATCTCCACCATAACATCTAGTTGCAGAACCACATCAAGATCCAAAAGCAGAACCATAAACTTACACACCACAAAGCACCACCAATGGTGCAATCTTTCAAGCACTAATCTCCACCATAACATCTAATTGCACAACCACATCAAGACCCAAGAGCAGAACCATAAACTTACACACCACAAAGCACCACCAATGGTGCAATCTTTCAAACATTAAACTCCACCAAAACATCTAATTGCACAACCACATCAAGACCCAAGAGCAGAACCATAAACTTACACACCACAAAGTACCACCAATGGTGCAATCTATCAAACCCTAATCTCCACAATACAAAATCAGAGCACCAGAGTCACCGCAACCCCATCAAGATCCAAACTATAACCATCAAACAACAAAATCAAACCCTAATCTCCACCACAACATCTAATTGCACAACCACATCAAGACCCAAGAGCAGAACCATAAACTTACACACCACAAAGCACCACCAATGGTGCAATCTTTCAAACTCTAATCTCGACCAAACAAAAACAAAGCATCAGAGTCACCACAACCCCATCAAGATCCAAACTATAACCATCAAACAACAAAATCAAACCCAATAGACACCATAGAAAGAGAGATAGAGAGAATAAAAAAAAATCTCACCATAAGAATGTCGAAGAGGTCGCTCTGGTCGACCTTGACATACTCCTTATCCCAAGCATTGAGCTCACGTTCCGCCGAGAAGATGTCCTCCTCCACCATCTTGTCCATCTCGGCATGCTTCCGACAGTACTCGATCACCTTAGCCAGGGTTCTAGCGGCGACATTCCGAAGAGGGATGCTGCTGTCTGCGCAGTTGTCCTCGATCATGTGCTTGATGGTCTTCGACATCATTGCCACCGCCTCGTCCACCACAAACTTCTCCCCGTCAGAACTCCTCATCGTGATCATCCTCTTCTTCGGCGCCATGTCCGCCGCCGATTAACCGGAACCCTAACCCGAGCCGCTGATGAGAAATGACCGTAAAGGTTATGAATAGGAAAGCGGCCCTTAAAGGGATATTTATAGAGAGAGGGGTTAGAATCGGTAAATACCGTTCCAGGGGTAGAATAGGGAATAAATGTAGTTCATTCAATTCCGTTGCCGTAAATAACCGGATAAATTGAAATTTTTAAAAAACAATATTATAAAATCTATATATATTATTAATTATTATAAATTATAATAATTTTATATTTTTATAATTAATTTCTATTTATTTAATGTGATATATATTTAGATTATTTATTATATGATTATCTTTGTTAAAAAAATGACATTCTCTTGATTAAATAATTAACTAAATTTGTTTTTTTATAAAGTAGTATTTATTTTGGTAATTCAGTTATCGAACTGAACCTAATATTACATTCGATTTTGGGTTGGTTTCAAATGAAGTTTGGTTTCGATTTGGTCTTTAAGGCTAACTACCGCCAAATGACTGTTCGACGGCTTGACTCGATTGTTTTAAAGCGGTTAATTGCTCAACCCCATTAAAAGGGTTAGATATTTTTCTTTCTTCATTGCAGTGTAATTTTAATATTGTAGTCAATATTTTTAAAACCGTATATGTAATCATACTACATATTTCACCGGTATAGAATGCACTTAGTTTAAAAATCTAAAAATAATGATAAAATTCATTTCTATATTAAAAATTTACTAAAATTAAAATCTTTTATTCATCAATACCTACTTAATTAAAATCAAGATTATTATTTCTTATTTTTCACATAAAATAATCGTTTTTGAAAAAATTATATAACTATTGTATTATAAAATATACATTTTTAAATATTAAATAAACATTCACCATTTTATCCAAAAATAATAATTAGTTACAGGTTTTAAAATTTTATTATCATTATATTATTAGTATTATATATTATTAATAATTTTACATATACCCACGAAACTTTGGCATGAATGATTTTAAGAACTTTCTTTTAACGGAATCGTTTAATGTGTTGACTAGGGTGGTCTTTTATTCATTTATTATTAGTTAATTAAATTGATTGACTCTATGCTCTTGTTTGGTAAATAGAAGGGATTGATTAAATTTAATTTGGCTTTTATTAACAAATTCTTTTGTAATTTAAAATCATTACTATTAAGATTATTAAAATTCAAAAAGCTAAAAGTTTATGTTGTCATGTGTTTTGTACATAAGAGAATAATTAAGCTTAAAATTGAGAAAAACACTACAAAAAAATTTCTCTTTTGCACACGACAAGATGTTGTGTATATTTAAAATTGTTATGGGTTATATTAGCGTAAAAGAAAGTATAGTACACAAAATAATCTTAAAATTGTGGAGAAATATCTCCAAGGTATGTATATTCCATAGCAATATAATTAGTGGACTATAGTAATCATGAATTTATGCACATTTAAGATATTACTTTCATTATTATAGTTCACACCAACTTTGAATATACTCCATGGCTTATCGTAGCGAAAAACCGTATTTTTTTGTAGTACAAATTAGAATTAACAACATCTAATGCATATCCTAAGGTAAAGCAAAAGTCCTTTTATATTATAAGAATTCTAGATGATAAATGAATATATATATATATATATATATATATATATATATATAGTCTAATGGAATTGATGTCTATTGACATGTTGTAAAATTGTGTTCTCCAAAATTAATTAAGAGTTTATTTCAAGGGGATTTTCTTTTGGTATGGTCGAAGATTGATGAAAGTTTTTGGTTATGGGAATTTGAGTTAGTATGCCCGTATTTACCTCTTGATATGATCTGACCACCACATGACAAGTTCTGACACTAAAACAATGACTAAAGAAAGATAAATTTAGTGAAATTGTAATACCCTAAATCTGGTTTACGCTCGAGAACTGAACTGGCATGTCACTGGTCCCGGTTAGGTTGGCTAACCCGAACCCAACCCTGCGGATCTACTCTCGGTGTCTCAAGATGGATGATGTCAATTGCTATGCATGGATGAATGCACGGATCCCTAACATGCTACTACATGGATGACATGACAATCAATTTGCATACCAAAACAATTTCGATAAAAATCGATAAAATTCGTTAAATAAGACGGATAGAGTTTTCCCTAAATGTGCAATTAAGGGCCACCCTATCAAAACAACATGTATAATTACATAAATCAATATACATACATTGCATCATATTTTTCACATAAACATTTAATTTTGTCACCTCAAAATATTTTACATTTTGGGTTTCAACTGACCTGTTCATTCTATTTACATTTCACTTTTATCATTCGACTTGCACATTAATATCTGTTTCAAATCATAATATCACTATCATATTATCATACCTTGCATTACATCACATCATTCTCAATATAATGACAACATAAACAAAACATTATCATTCTATCGTCTGACATGTGTGTATGCAAGAGACGTCACTGCTCCTCCGTCCAAGTTGGCTTATCCTACTTATGATCATCACCTACATATATTATAAAAACACGTCAGTAACGAGTGTTACTAGTCCAAAAATATAACTAATATCAAACTGGCTATGAGAGCAAACTCTCATATGAAAGAAAACATTTTTCTATATTTATCGTGAACTCTCTGAAGGGCATCTACTGAACTGAAATCATCTCTAACTGAACTGATTTGCTGCTACTGATGCCTCTCTCAGCATTTTCTCATTTCACTTTCTGGTCCCTTGGGACTACTATTATATCCTAAGCCCTTTCTTTACCTCCATACCCACTCTCGTAGCACGGTTGTCGGTATTCACAGCTTCGACTGGCACAAGCCGCTTGCATAACAGGGTTGTCAATATTCCCGCTTCGATTGGCACATGCCCGCAAGCATAACATAGTTGTCGGTATTTCCGGCTTCTACTAGCACATGTCGCTCGCATAACATGGTTGTCGGTATTCCCGGCTTCGACTAGCACATGTCGCTCGCATAACATGGTTGTCGGTATTCCCGGCTTCGACTGACACATGTCGCTCGCATAAAATGGTTGTCGGTATTTCTAGCTTCGATTGACACATGCCGCTCACATAGCATGGTTGTCGGTATTCCCGGCTTCAACTGGCACATGCCCGCTCGCGTAGTATGGTTGTCGAAAAATGTGAAAACTACATGTATATAGGTTTGTGTAGGGATTTATAAAATAGGCCCGAAGGCAACTTGTGGTGGATCTTGTTTTCAAAAACATACTCGAGGGATCTCATCCTCGAGGGTTATTAATCTGGAAAACTATTCGACTAAATGGCCTGAGCTAAGTGGGATCTGATAAAACACCACTCAACTCATCCTACAATCTGTAAAAATAAATCACGATAGAATAGAACAATAAATCAGGGGTGAGTCCTAAGCGGACCTGGTAGAAGCTCCGAGCGTGTATTAGCGCCTAGGCGGTGAGCTCCTACTCCGTACCTAATCGTTAGTCATGCGGCGATGGCGACAAGGTTGTGGCCGGCTCGAGTGAGGATCGTGGGGGAAAAGAAAAGGAAGAAAAAAGAAGAAGAAGTTGAGTGTGAAGGATGGTGGTGGCTGGATGGTGACAGTGTCAGAAGTGTGGAATAAATAGATGTCAAGGGGGAAGAAAACGAGTGGTCGATGAGAAAAATAAATGGTCAGTTGAGAAAGACGAATGGTTAATGAGAAAAATGAATGGTCAATAAGAAAAACAAATGATCAGTGAGAAAAATGAATGGCCGGTGAGAAAAACGAATGGTCGTCTCATAATTAAAACTTGACTCGACTCTGAAAATAACGGTCGAACCGACCGGTTCAGATTATAAAACCCTAACTCGAATCACGGGTTTTACGGAAATAAGGTGTGATGTGGCATGCATTATTAGGTTTGCAGTTTTTAGAGAATAAAACCATTCACTCATCTTGTATCATGAAGTCGTTATCTCCCAAACCATTGTAATGGACGACATATTTCGTCGATAACACAACCTTTTTATTCTTTTTGTCCAGCCATGTGCATTGCAACTACAAAAATATTATACTCACCCACATGCAAATTATATGACCATGACATTTGTTGTGAGACCACCTATTCCTTACATTGTATTTCCGCTTGGCTAAACTAACATCCACCATAACATATATGTTTCTTGACCTCCCTCTTTTCTCCTCCATATTGCACTCAAAAGCAGGGTTTTGCCCTTCATTATCATCTCTTTGCCTGCAAAAATGTGTATCAAACTTAAACTCAGTTACAGTAAACATGTTACTACATGATAAATGCAAGTGTGCCCAATAACACATTTCCCTACCTTTCATTTCGTACATGTTCACATTTGCCACAATAGCTTTATTCTTTGTTAGTTGAAACCCGACCTCTTCATGGTTGTTGCTTCTTTTAGAGGGGTTTGACCTCTCCATTGTCACTTCTCCTTTTCAATACATACTTATTCCTTCTCTACATAAATTGTGACGTATTCGTTAAATACAATCATCACATCCTCGTCACTTTTTATGGTATGTAAGAACTTTGTTTGAGACGGGCAAAGTCGTTTCTTAAGCTTCACATCACAGATTTCTGGTCAGAGGGACAATTTTGTTAATACTGTATGGAGCAATGTTGAATATAATGTCCATTTGCACACAACCAACAACAATTTTGTTCCAACCAAGTATTTTTCGTGACTCTTCATTTTAGTTGTCATTGTAGTTTATACACACCTTGATACCTGATCCATCCATCGTGAAGAAAACACAATTCAAAATTTGATATATTATTGACTACTTTATATGTTGCCTTATACCATAGTGTCATACGTGTATGCTACTAGTAAAGGTACCATTTCTTAATTAAGGATCACTTCCTTTAACCAATATATTAACTACTGACATACTAGTATGTCAATAAAGGCCAAATAGACATAAATGTGAGTACATTTCGATGACCCTACCAAAATTTATTCACAAATCATGCTAGCTATTTTAAATCAATTTTCTTATTCATTAGGAACTCTCATGTCATGTAAATCTATACACTTACCTGTCATCTCTACACATACAGACCTCCAAGTTAACGATTCGACCGACCCAATCGATCTTCCTCTAACTACTTATGTAAAATTTGAGTATTTTAATTATTATTATTTATTTATTTGTTTATGTTTAGTTTGGGGTTAATTAAATTTTGTTTGATTAGGTGATTTGGGTCGAACCAGCGGGTGTAACTTGACCTTTAGGGTTGGGTTTGTGTAAAACACCATTTTTGGGTTAGGGTTTTACCTTTTCGGGTCATGATTGAGTCGGTTCGAGTGAGCTCTAGTCAGAACAATGTTCAGAATATGAGTATGGGACCTAGATGGCCATATAAGCATGTTATGGAGGTTGAGTATGCCTGACATGCATATGATGGTTTCAGTTATGGTACTGTATATAATGAGTTATCAGTGTATACATGAGGTATCATATGATTTTTATGAGTTAGCCACGATTTTAGGCTTAGATCTAGGCTGTTGCAGTGTTTAGTATCCATTTGGGATTTTCAGGGTATCTCATTGCATGCATCATAGGGATTTTGGACCATCGGATTGTGCCCATGTGGGTCTAGCTCGATTACATTTAGGGTTTCGAGGCCTATTTGCCCTTCTTGCCTAGATTCCTGCCTATAGAGTCACCTTTAGGATTCAAGTTAGTTTTGACTTTGGATGGACTCGATCTGAGCTTTCTGTCCATATAGATATTGCATAGACCCATAGGTGGGCCCCACTAGGTTACGAGTTGTTGGATGTCTAGATCGTGCCATGTGGCATGATCCGAGCCATCCACTCAGCCTTATAGCTTCACACAACGATTTCCGGTTGTTTTTGTCCCATTTTTGGAGTTATTCACTCTTAGCGCTGCCACCACTTCGGCTCGCCACCGGCCACTGGACTGGCACCCCCATGACCGCCTCATGGCCGGCTTTCCAGTTGTACCTCTCACGACCACCAGCGCCGCCACGTCGCCATGACGAAGTTTTTACAGCCCGCTTCCACCTCTGCCACCACTGTTCGAGCCGTTTTTTGGCGCCGGCGAGCCACCACCAGCCAATCTGACCACCCCCACAACTTCATCTTGCCGAGATCTACATTTTAAGATAACCCACGACTACCACCATGGCCGTGATTGCCGCGGGCGGCGTTGTTGCACCCGGCGGCAATACCGCCTTCTTTCTAGGTATTTTTCGGCCAGCCAGTGGCCGGATTCCGCCAATCGTCACCACCAGCACCTCCACCTTGACGCCTCCTATTGATCCCGACCGACTGTGACCCTAGCCATGCCATCGTCGGCATTTTCCGGCAACAGGCACCGCCGTTCGGCCTGTTTGCCGGTGATTGCGTGTGCCACCCGCATTCGCGTCCGCTTGGTGATGCCCAAGTCCACTAGTCCGAGCTTGCATCTATGTCCATCAATCCAAACCAGGCCAGCCAACCCAACCAGGTAGTTTATTTAACCCAAACTGGGTTGGTTCAGCCAATTTGACTTGGTTTGGTTCAACTTAGTTTGGTTTGGTTCAGCTCATTTTCGGATTGTTTTCGTTCATTCTTGCACTGTTTTCGGTAATTCGAGAACCTCTATGTTAGTTGTAATGCATGTTCACATGATTTAGGATGATTGGATGTTATGATTATTTTTCTTTATTTATTATTTTATTTATTTATTTATTATTGTTATTATTTATTTTTATTTATATGTTTATCATATATGATGAATGCTTACATGATTATTTGTTATTAATAATATTATATTTACATATAAATATTAGTCTTATTATGTTTACTAAATTATACATATTTATTTATTCATTTATATATTTATTTATTTATTTATTCGTTATGTGTATGTTATTATTTATTTATATTTAATTATATATTCTTGTATTGTATGGCTATGATATTATTAGCATTCATGATTAATGTGTATTCACTAATTTTTTATTAATTAATTAATTAATTAAATTATTATATATGTATATATATATATTTATATGTTTACTAACACAAGTATATGTTGATATTTACTCATGTTTACCCGTATATTTATTTAGTATAATTATATTATTATTTTATGATTAGAGTATTGTTCTTGTTTATGTATTTATTATTTATCTAATTATCTATGAGTGCATTTTTTTATTTATTTATTGTTTATTATCATGTCTCGATTTTTGTGCCACTGTTTAGTTATAACTTTATTAGCACTGTTTTGTTTATTAGGTTGTATTGATGATATGAGCACACACCACAAGTATGCATCATATAGAGATATTAGTATTTTACTTACTAGTGGGTTTCGATGTAGGTTTCAGAGTCCGAGCTCGCCGTAGATGTGCAGATACGCTTGGAGCTTAGACCACAGGTCCGTAGGACTCTCCCTATCTGCTTGACTCCTTGCGTGCCAAGTTTAATCATGTTTTATACATAGGGTGGCATCAACAATATTTTATTAGATCCCTCAGATGTCGGGCCATTTAGCTATGTTTTCTACACATGTTTAATAAAACTATAAGGATGGGATCTCTTGTTGGTTTTCGAACTTAAGCTCCAGAAATGTATGAAATAAGCCTCTTCCCTAAGCCTATTATATAAGTACACTTATTTTTATGGATTTCACGAACAAGATAATGAGTGGTACGAAGATATGTATGGACCATACTAGTACTCCTTCAAACCCTGAGGTAGTGCGGTGTATGAGGGTACTCCGTAACAGAACATATTTATGGAATTTGTGGCACTAACTTAAAACTTCCTTTTCCCACTCGAGTATCGTGACGGGTGATATGGAAGGTGTGCGGACGTAAGCATTATATGTATGAATATGAACATTAGCCGTGCAAGCGAGCATGCACTTGCTTAAGTATGTTTGCTTACCGCCCAGTATGAGGCAATCTTGAAGTTTCATAAGTTTTTGTAGGTAATGGAATACCCATTTGCCAGATTGTATTAGTTATTTTTCGGACCAGTAACACTCGTTACTGATGTTTTTTATATAATATATGTAGGTCTTGTAAATCTTGAATCTGACTTTGGTGGAAGGATAAATAAATGTTGCACACACTTGAGCTTAGCGCATTTATTTCTTTTATTACTTTTACTTATATTTGATGTGTTTTGACACGTATTTAATAATGTCTTTCATTCTTACGACACTAAGCGGGTTGTTTCGATCTATTGTATCGATCGAGTCTTACCGACCAACAACTTTAAACATGACTCGACTTGATCGTAACATTTCTGATTCGGTTATTAGGTGAACCAAAATTAGGGTGTCACAGTTTGGATGACCTTTTAGGTTAGAGTGGAGATTGGTGAGTTCTACATAACTCTTTGAACCGGGTCTCCTTTGGAGTTGATGAAAATCTGGGGAAGTTCTGCCATTCCTTCCCCTTTCCACTCAACCCGTTCCTCTCCTCTTCATTTTATTTTTACGTACCACTCTTTTCTTCCTCATCAGTCTTCTCAAGTCCTAGAGTTCTCTTGTTTTCTGTCTCATCTGTGGTATAGCGTTCTTCACCTTGTTCTTTTTTTCTTTATTTCATCTTATTTTTTTCCCCATGCATCCATGAAAAAAATTTTGTTTAGATTAGTTATGTTGTGTAGAATCAGTGGTAGTTTTATTCATGGGTTTGGTTTTTATTTTTGTGCTTTGTCAATGTTGTGTATGCGTTTCAGTCGTCGGCATTTGGCTCACGTTGTGCATGCTTGCAGCGCTTTGTTTTCTTTGTTGACGCTTTGTTGGGTTGCCTTATATGGTTTGGTATCTTTAGTTGCTTGATGGTTCCATAACATGGATCTAATAATTATAGTTGAAGGTTAACTAAATTCTTATTTTGATATAATATGATTTCCTCGCTTTGAAGTATTGATTAAATCTTGTGGATGGTCTGGTCTTGGGTAGAAAGGTACCCCCTTTCTCTTTCGTCCCTATGTCTGCATGTGTTTGAGAAGAAGAAAAAAGACGGTTACACCTTATACAGACCTTGAAATTTGAATTGATCTAGTTTGGGAAGGTCTATGTTTTGGTTGGGAAAATTATGGATTCAAGCGTTAGGCATAGTTATGATGTAAACCCATCGTTGGATGGAGCAGACCTTACAGTGATAACTTATTTAGGAGTTATCATATATTTTTGTATTCGGTTGAAATGAGTTGGATTAATTACATTAACAATGGGTTATTTACCGTAAGGTATTGCTTTATGATAATAATAATCATTATTCAAGCAAGAAATTAAATAGCTATGTTAATACGACAGATTCCATATTGAGTTTAAAAAAATGAAATGAAAATAAATTGACCATTAATTATTGTACTTGTTGCTACAATTATTTATTTGCATGATTAAAATTTTGCCTTGCTTTGATCTATGATTTGGGGCGACTTTATCAATTGGTTGGTTATAATTTAATAATTATCGGTTCATGTATAGGTAATTGATTAAATAATTTAAGATATATGTTATGGTAGTATCACATGTCATATCATATCATTTCATGCATATATCTATGAAGTTATATGTGCTAACGCATAATTTATTTGTGACTCTCAGTTGAGGATTCTCGTCTTATTTTTTGTACCTCCAGTCAACTTTTTAGATCCGTATAACTATTTAAAATGTTGTATATTCTTAGATCCGTACAACTACTTGAAATGTTATATATTCTTTTTGGCAGCCCTGATCGGTCGGTGCCTAGATTCGACCACCATTCGCCGAGTGCAGGGTTAAGGAATTGACTTAGTCTAAAACGGGCCGCACCTTTAAAATTAATTGAAAGATAAAAAACCTACCCCATGCCAAAATGGGTGACAAAGTACAATGATGCAAGACAACTCATTATACACTTGTGGTACTGAGAGGGTAAGTTAATGATAAATATTAGTAAGTACAAATATTAGTAACTATTGGCCGTGAGCCACGTTGCGTGCATGTGCATGCATGAAATTATACTTGGATGGGGCGGCCACCCCTCCCGGCATAATTAGAGCTCGACAAAGGCTCATAATCACTAAAAGACTTGATAAATAATGATATGAAATATATAGATTTGTTTCATTTAATTATACGACTTAGTGATTTTATCATTACTGCGGTTTCCTGACTGAAGGTGATCAGCTTCAAATTGACAGTTGAGGGTGTGGTTGGTAGTTCCCGTACTCACCCAAGTTAGAAGAATTGATAAATAAGATTGGACTTTTTTAATATTAATTTTGTTTTTTATATTATTTTAGTTATAATTATGACTATGGAAAATAGCTAGGAGGCATTAGGACTTTGCTTTTGGGTAGTTGGTTTACCATATGTCATTGTTTGTATGTTACGTTTAATATAGCATGACTTATTTTTATGGTTAATAACTTTTTAAAGATATTTGAATCTCTTATTTAATCATTTTCATTGCATTATACCGCAAATATAATTATTTGTCATGTTATGATGTATGTGTATGCATTTTTATTTTTATATCCTCCGTATTTTGAATTACCCCCAACTGGCTAAAGTTGGTCGTTACAACTTACTCCCACAACCACCAACAAGCATCACCCACGAGACTCTGCCCCAACACCCTACCATCAGCTGTTTACAACATGATAGCCGCAAACCATACAACTGCCCCTTGTCCACTTACAAACCTAGATAACAAACCGTATGAAACATGTATGCTCCACTAACCTTTATA